>VWZT01009623.1:278663-350725 GCA_013397055.1 Pachycephala philippinensis
CTCCTGCCACAGCCCAGGCACAGCCACGGGCTCACCCACACTGGGACGGGACCTGCACGGGCTCACCCACACCGGCACAGGGCACGCACACCGGGACGAGACCCACACGGGCTCACCCACACCGGGACGGGCACCCACACGGGCTCACCCACACGGGCTCACCCACATCGGGACACCCACATGGGCTCACCCACAGCGGGACGGGACCCACACGGGCTCACCCACAGCGGGACGGGACCCACACGGGCTCCCAGCTGAGCCACACATCCCCACGGGTGCCCCAAGGCCACGGAGCTTCTCACCGACCCTCAGCTCTGTGACAGCAGAGCATCATTTCTCACTCGGATCTCTGAACACAGAAACGCCTCTACCCGTAGTTGAGGGGCTACGTTAAACTGGCTGCAACACTCATTCCTCTCTGAGCGCTGTATGGAACAGGAGAAGTCTAATCAGGAGATGAAGATTGAAGGCTAACATGAATAATCTTAATCCCAATGTCTCCTACACACATTTTTGCTGATAAATATGAAAGGCAATTTTAAGGAGAAAAACTTAAAATACATTTATAAATTAGTGAAGCTGGAGTCAAAAGTAACAGTAATGAGTGCAATAAAAAAAAGCCAATTTGTTGCATCTTCTAGAGACGAGAGTCTCAGAGTAATAAAAGTAATGTACATGCTTAAGTATGATCAAGGTTAAAGTGACACCAAGGCTCATTTATTTCGGTTCCTCTGCCTTCCGAAATCCTCTCTTAAATCTTAAGGCTTCAGTGACATCTGCTGTTGAAGACCTATTTAATTAATTAGTAGTAATTTAACAGATATTCCCTCTAAGTGAATTCTTCTTCACCGAGTTTCTACTGTTCATCTATATTTGCAAAGATTCCTACCACAACTTTTTAATCTCATCAGAAAACCTCTGAAACAGCTCTTTTGTTGTCCTGTTCATCCAACAAGGTGTTAAATCACTCTTACCTTTTTAAAGCAACAGAATTTTTCTCCCTGCCTTGCTCCTGCCCTCCCTTCCAATTTTAATACATGGAAATTGCATGAGCACGTGTTTTAAGTGCCAATATATTCCCAAAGTGTTCAAATCCGTTGGTGGAATACCAAGATGGAGTTTGTGATCAAAAAGCAGCCATGACAAAAGGAAACATGATCCTAAAGCTTTGTAAATTAATGGTTCTGTGCTCTCACAGTAGACTTTAAGGAGCAGGAAAGAGGAATTAATCTGTGGTTCCCTTTCATGTGTGACTTTAATGCTTCCAGGAGCAGAACAGAAAGCCTTTAGTCCAAGCAGTTCAAGAAATGCTTAAAGTAAGGCTAAAAGTCTGATTCTTCACCTCAGGGCAGAGACAGAATTATTCAGAACTAAACTTCCTGCACTGCAGGTCACAGCTCCAGTTTAATATGGTGATCTCTATCCTGGATAAAAGGTGTTGTGTCAACATAATACTCCAATAACAAAATATGGCCTAGCAGTAGACAGGATGCTGCTGTTTAGTTGCGGTTTTTTCTTGTCATTCTGACAAAGAACCCTTTGTCACATTCAAATTAATGCCCTGTGGTGCACTGAAGTTAAGACCACAGAGTTGGGGGTCCAGAATTTTGCATCCTGCTTCTGTTCTGAAATTTGCTGCATGAAGCTGAGTAAGGCACAAAGCCAAATCTTCAGAAGCACGCAACATTTCTGGATGTTACATTTCAGACAGCAGATTTGTCTTGCAGAAGTGTCCCCAGAGCAGTGACTGGAACATGGGAGTGGTTTGCACCCAGGAAGCCCTTTAGACCCACGTCTGCCAAGCTGCTCACCCAGAAATGGGAGTGCTCAGCATTAAAGCATCCCTTGGAAACACAAATCTCCTGTCCCCTTCCACAGAGGTGGTGTGCGTGGTACAGGAATTCCCCACTGTTTGGGCCCTGTTTGTTGGTATCACAACAATTGTTGGTTTGTTGGTATTGAGCTGTCAATAATACAAAGTAAAATCTGATGTAAAACCCGAACTACCACAGCCCAAAGCAGAACGGGACTTTTTAATTTTATTTCATCAAAGCATTCCACAGGTTAGAAGTGACACTTGAAGGAGTGAAGGAAAGCAGCCAAGGGGAAACCTGCCACTGCCCCTCCAGACTTTCAATCCTCCGCGCCACTGTAAGCCAGTGGAATTTGAACAGTTACTAAGCACAGGATTGCATTATTTATTTCTAATCTCTTTTAAACTGTGGCTGTGACTGAAATATCCTTTCTCTTGAGCATTTTGACCTTGGATACAGCTGTAGTAAACAGAACTAGTCCAATTTAATGGGTTTTTTCTTCACTGGAAGGGATCCAGGTCCACCTTTAGCACCATTTGGAGATGCTTAAGGGTTCCTGTACAGCTGCCTGGGCAGAGCAGGGTCCAAGGGTGTGAAAAATAATTCACTGAGAAAGAGAGACCTCGCTACCAAAGAGGTAAGCATCAGCAATCCATAAATTTAAAGAACTGAACTAAGTGGGGTAGGGAATCTAAACTCCACTTTAGCTAATCCTTTTAGGAAAAAATTGATGAACAGTGTGGAATTACACAGAAAAAAAGTAAAAAAAAAAAATTTGAAAAATAAAAGTCTATCTTCCCAAACTGTTTTTACAATGTACTTTAAAGTTGGCTACATTATGCACTGCTATATATTATTTCATTTAAAAGTTGTGTTTTTCATAAGACTTTTTGCCAACATTTATCAACTGAAAAAAGCTGCTTTAATATGGAAAGCTTACTCCAAGGTTATTTCCCTATTTTTGGAATCAAAACCACACAAGTGTTGTACCAGTGAGAGGTTTCTCTTGCACAAAGTAAGCAAATATTGCTCAGTTTATATTTTGGACCTTGTTACTTCTTTAATGAAGTATTGATTGCATTTTTACTTATTTGTATTTCTGTTAGGTTTCTTAAGCCATGAAATACAAAAAATTACCAAGTTATATTTCAAAAAAAGATATCTCTTATTCTCTAATTAAACATTTATTCTTATCCGCAATTAAATATTATATTCTAACATATAAGGTCTAATTAGTAATAGTCTATTAGCATTATTTAACATTCTGCTAAGTCATATGATACATTATCCAAGAAATTTTCTTCCACATTTGGACTGTATGAAAAAGTCTTCCATAATGGATTTATTTTTCCATTTCAACAGAAGTGGGATATGGGTAATAATACACACCTCTTCTAAAATTCCTGATACTCCAAAATAGCATATAGATCCCAAAAACCACCATATTTCAGCTTATATGGCAATAGATTTTCATTATCAAATAATTTACAGTGAGTTTAAGTCAGACTTTTCAATATATGTTCTTCCTGAAACAACTTTCATTAGCAATGAAAGACTTCATCCATAAGTGGAATACTTAAACACAAAGTCTCTGATTATCACCAAGACCTTGGCTGCTAATTGCACATTTTCATAAAAGTGAAACATTCCAAGGTTGAATTCCAAAAGCCAGTAACACTTCCTTCCTTGCTTCCATTTTTTGAGGACCCCATGGGACTCCAGCTGGGAGCTCCTGGTGACAGCTCTTCATCACATCCCTGATTTCACGTCCCCCACGGGCAAGCACAAAGGAATCCAGGCTGCTTTAGTCCTTGCTAAGAGGTCAGAGTGCAGCAGGACACTGTCCCCTGAAAACTGGGAAGGGGCTGAATACAGAGATGGGTAAAATTTGAAATACCCTGTTTTCTCAGGTTTGTCATGAACCCTTGCACTTATTTACCCAGCTGGTTTAGACATTCTTTCTCCCTTTCTGCATCCACTGTAGTTGATGTGAAAAGCCTCCATTTGCTTTTCCATTCCCTTGAAGTTATGTCCCAAATTTATCATCTCCTTTGAAATGGCTTAAACACTTTTTTTCAGTCCTTTGATTTGCAAAAATGACCAGAAATATGAGATCAGAGGGGGAACTACTATGCCAATAGCCGTTCAAGCCCAAGACCACCCACACCAATCCATGAGTTTGAGTAATGAAGACCGATGCATTCATCTGAGTGAACTGTTAGTTCTATTACTTGTAGGTGAATATGAAATAATACTTAGCTAAAGCTTCCAGCCTACACATTTATGACACTTCTGAGCGAAAATTTACCCAAACATTACAGTGACCTAAATGAGAATTAAAATGATTGCCCTGCAGAATCCCATTTGTGTGACAGACCAAAGTTTGAAACACCACAGTCCTAGAAACACCCTTGAGCACACCTCTTGAAAAGGCTGGAAGGAACAGATGGCTTTTGAACCCTGATGCTATTGGTGCTTTCGGCATGATGGGGCGCCGTACCCTCATTTGTACTGATTGGGGTCAAATCAGCTCTAGCCTGTAATTTACCCTAACCACTGAGTCCTTTTTTCTAATTAGAATATCTGTCATTACCTATTCCTCCAGTAATGATAACCTACTGAACTCTAATGAATCAATCCCATCTGCCTTGCTGTGCATATCCTCGGCCATTTCGCTGCTCAGAACCAAAAGAATTCACCGTGGCACACAGGCCAGCAATCACAAGTGCTGCTCCTTGTACTGGGATGTAAATGGAGCAGTTATCCTGGGCTGGGCTGTGATTTTCTGCAGGATTTTATTACTGAAGGGTTTGTAAGGTCATTCCCATGAGAACCTTTGACAGCCTGCACAGCTAAACACGAAATACAAAAGCACAGACGCTGTTCTTCAGCTGAGAATTGGTGGTCTTCTGTGAAGGAGAGAGGTGAAGGGCACCCAACAGCTGCAGTCCACCCAAACAGCAAACTCTAAGCTCCAGTCAATTCATACATTACACACTGAATTCTCCCAGCTTTGACACCTGGGTTAGATCAGAGGCATCTGAGCATCACCCCACAGGTAACAGATGTGATCCTGGCAGCTCTTACACAGTGATGTTCAGAGCCCTCACAGTGCAATTATGGCCTGGAACGCTGCTGGAATAGTTCATTTTATCCTACCAAAGATGCCTTCCAGGCAGGAGCGCTGTGGAAGGCCCACGTGCCATGTGTTAAGCTCAAAAACAATTTGGAAACTGCTGCTTATTTAAAGAGGATTTAACTACTGATTCCAGCTCATTCTGCCATGGACAGGAGCATTTTGCAGGATAAAGAGGACAACAGCAGTTAGATTACTAACATTGCATCCGGTTTAAAAACAGTTTTCACAGTTTGGGGGAGAAGAGATTTGCTGTATTTTTTCCCCCATAATTGTGTGTATTCAACATAATTTATTGACTTTTATTTTTTCCCTTCACACTTTTCTTCTTGCTTTCATGCACAACTTGCTGTTTCTTTAGTTGTGTTGAAAAAAGCTCAGGAATTAGCCATATGGATTCAAAATTTCTAGAAGCAGTTGTGTATTTGATCCCTGCACTGACTGCAGTGCAGGAGGCTGCATTTTTCTGGAGGAGGCCTGCTCATCCCCATGAGCATGTTTTGGAATAGAACATTGTCAGAAGCCACAACAAGAGAGTTTTAGGGAATCTGGAGACCATGGCCATGTTTCTTGAACCCAAGCCACTGGCCACACATTTGCCTCCTGAAAGGATGGCAAAGAAAGCACACACGCACCCTTCTAAATGATGCTTTTCAATTTTTGCCCATAAGTAATATTTTACTGTAAAACTGTACAGCAGCTGTAGTTGTACAGGGAGGCAACTTGAACTGGGAAAATAATTGATAGATTGGGAAAATTTAGAAATAACCCTTATCCTTTACATTATCCATTAACTCAGAAAAAAATCCTTATCCATTAACTCAGAGCAGATCCCAGGTGTCTGAATGAGTTACAACAGCGCAGCAGAGCTGCACAGAAGTTGCTTACTTGTGCATGGCAGCAGTGGCAGAAAAAATCTGCTTTGATCAGCCCCACAAGACCTTTATGGGAATATTCTCTTTCCTCATGAGGGTGTTCTGTGACACACAGCCTAGTTATGCTGGCAAGAAGATTTGAAGTCTCAAGACTGGCTGCTCTGGGTTGGCCTGCAATTATACTGGTGGTTGAGAGAGAGGATTGATTAAATTGTTACATTCTTTTGGCTAAAACACGGTTGGGCTGACTTTATGTGCAGCTCAAGAGTGAAAAGACATGCTTCTAGCTTTTCAAGTTCATCATAATTCACCCTAAAGTAATCACCTCTGTCATTTCCCAAGGGAAAGGCTTAGGAACATTTGGTACGTGAGACATTTTCCAACCAACTTTGTATTGCTAGATCTTGGCAAGAAACTCAAATTTAACTTCCAGGTCCAGGTATTTGTTTCTGGAGCATGAAGAACAAAAGGCTTGTTTCTGGATTTCTCCACTGCCAGTGGATCTGTGTTCTGTGGATCTGTGGATCTCAGTGATCTGCCAATAAAACACAAATGCAGCAACAACCCCCAGATATTTTGTCAGGATCAGACTGATGAACAACTGGAATTCTGTAGTGACAGATTCCATACCAAGTTCTCCAGAAGGGATGCACCGGGGATGAATTTTTATAGGGAGGGATGTTAGATCAGTGTTGTCCAGCTGGCCTGAGGCTCTCCTGGATCCCACAAGCCCAATGGCAGCAGGAAAACCAGCGTCCCATTAGTATTAATTATGAAAATAACAAGCTGCTTTCTAACAGCTTAATATACTATTTTCTTTGTAATCTTTCTATTCTAGAGTTAGCAAAGGAATAGATGGCAACTGCCAGCTCCGATACAATCTCAGGACAGGATTTGGTGATGTCTGTTGGCTTCTTACACACCTGCACCAACCAGCCAGAGTTCAGGAAGCGTTTGGACAATGTTCTAAGGCACAGGGTGTGACTCTTGGGGTTGTCCTGTGCAGGGCCACAAATTGGACTCGATGGTCCTTGTGGGTCCCTTCCAGCTCAGGATATTCTGTGATTCTATGAACTGCACAGCAGGCTTTGCCTGGGACTTGAACACTATGTTACACTTTTTCATTTCTTGGCTTCTCTGAGATTTTAAAATTCAAACGCTGTGCTTATCTATTAGCTATAACAGAATCCAGCTCTATTAACTGTACTGTAAGGAAATGCATTCATGTTCACAGAATAATTATCATATGACTTAAAACAAAACTTGACCTATACCCAGTTAATCATATACTGGAAATCTCATTGTACTTGTACATCATGTATTTATACTTCTCAAACTTCTATATAAAATCAACATTTTATGTAGAGCTGAACTATTTTACATATTGGCTATTTGATACCATAACTGGGACTAATTTAGACAGAGAATTACCACACTGTACCCTCTAAAACAAACACACAAACCAACCTAAAAAAAAACCTAACCAAAAAAAAAAAAACCCAATTAAAAAACCAAGATCTGGGTTTCTCTGGTGGGTTGACCCAGGCTGGACATGAGGTGAGCACCAAAGCCCTTATTTGAAAAATACTAATGAGTTATTTCACTATAACTGTTACTGCTACAATTGCACATATTATTGTCCCTTGTCTATCAATGATAACTCACCTATGCTTGTAATATTTCTCCTTCATCTTGACAGATACAGAGATACTAACTTAATATTTTTGTGTTACCTTACTAATGTAGAGCTTGTAATCACTAAACACTTTTCAGTCAATGTGGTGCTTGACAGCAGTGCCAGATAGCATGGAGTAAATCCAGTCCAGCCAGTCACTCTGGAGAAAAAACTTCAGGTGGCTCTTGGCAAATATTCTGGCACCAGTGATGAAAAAGGGCGAATTCAGTGCGGTCTGGAGGTACGGATTTGCATAATATACTGCTTCAAGCTGCCCAAGCAGAACTGCAATAGCTTTCAGGGTCTGTCTTTGTGGTGTTAGAATGGCAATAACAGGGGTTGCTCTGAAGTTTTACCTAAAGCCACAGAGCTACAGTTTTCAAAGGAGCCTATAAAAACAGAGCATAGTGGAATATACCTATGGACACTTGCTGAAATCCCTTGCAAAAACAAAGCTTTGGATAACAATAAGATCAGGAAAATCTTCCTGCAAAAGTAAGAAATCCTATCCCAGTTCTTCCTCCACTAATTTCCAGGCAGTTTTATATATAACCTTAGAAAGGAAGCACTATTAGCATATTAGCTGCAAGTGTTAGCAATTACTTCCAGTATGAGCACGGACAAACATTTTGCCAGCAAACCCAAGGGCACACTTATACTGCAAAAGCTTTTACCTCCCGTCAGCTTCAGGAATACTCCTGATGTTTCCCACAATGTCAATTCCAGTAAGACTCTTTGTTTTCCCACTTTTCAATTACCACAGCTGCATATTAAAGTGCAGAGCACAAACTTTTCCTTCTAGGCCACGGCAATGAATGTTTACGGAAGGTCTAAACTATTATTTACAGTAGTATTTGCTTATGAATGTGAGTTTAAGTACACCAAGTCAAGCTCTGCAGTGCTGTCTGTGTGTTGATCACCATTGGTACATCCTGTCCTTAGCAGGGAGCTCCTCTTGTACCATCAAAAGGAGCAGGAAAAGCTTCTCCATGTGCTAAGGAAGCACCAGGTAGCAGAGCCCCATCAGTTAATGGAATAGGCCAGGGAATTGATTTGTCTGCAGTGATACAGCAGAACGATGCACCACAGGATGACACTGCAGAACGAGGGAGTTGCACCCCAAGGGATCCAAGAGGAATTTTCCTGGTATCTGAGCACTCTATATAGGTATCTAAAATAGATTTTAATGTGCTTATGAGACTGAAATGGACCTGTATAAGGGCATCCAGCAAATTCTGCATCAATAAAATGTTTGCCACACAGAAGTTTAACTTGCAAATGCTACAGAATTTTCCCTATATTTAATACAAGGGACAACAGCTACAGAACACTGATAGAAAATGAATCAAAGTTCTTCCCCCCCCCAGCCCCAGTCTGGAGCAGCACTACTGGCTGCAAGCTGGAATGCATTCAGCTCAAACACTGCTTGATCCAATTTCATAAACCAGCTTCTCTTTTTTTCTCTTTTGTCCTTTGTATGTAAATAGCTTGAAAATTCGAGAAGCTACCTCAAATTGGATCAATGGGCTAATCTCTTGGGCTTTTGGCTCTTACCATCATCATAATTACGGCAGCAATAACAACAATCAGAACAATAATAACAGTCATTTCTGCAAAGCCCCTACCTTGTGGCATCCTAAAATCTCCGTGGTCTGAAATGGGAGCGCTCACAAGGCCGGCTGCGGGAAGGCAAGGACACAGCCATCTTCCAGGGACCTGGCCAGCTGCACAAGGGTCATTTTTTTTTTTTGTCTTACTCATTTGTTATCAGTCTGGCAGCTTCCAAGGCAGCAGAGAAACCGGCTGCTAGAAGCCTGACCCTATCCACTCTGGAACATTATATGGGATACTTTCTTCATCTGGCTATGGGGGCTGTCCTTTCTGAGACACCACGTTCAGGAAGAACACAGTGGATGCTGAAGTTTCCTTCTGACCATCCAAAGAACGAGCAAGGAGGGCAGTTTCTGCCCAGTAGCCTCAGGAGCTGTGTGGATATTGAGTGTATTGTTACCCTGTGAAGGCACTCAGCCTCCCAAAGGTCACTTCCCAAGGGCACTGTGCAGCTCTGGGGGAGAGCAGAGCATTAGGGCTGCTTCACCCTAGGCCACAAAGCAGAATAAAGCTCCCTCTATTCCCCCAAAGCACCTTTGATCAGTTTAAGCCTGGCTACACGCAGTATGAGGAATACATTGCAGGGTTAACTCTGCCAAGTGGAGTTGTTTGAAAATACCCAAACACCAAATCCAGCCTAAACAAAAGGGGAGAAAAAATTCGAGGAGAAAAGGAAAAAAAGTTTCAGCAGTTAGCACACGAACAGAGCATGCTGTGCATCTGCTCTTGAGTTACTGCAATGACATTTGTAGCTAAATTGCCAGATCTAAATGGTGATGCAGTAATTATAGTTTAGGAGCTTTTTCTATTCAGAATAGCCATTTTCTTCCTTTTATAACTGTCTCAAGCTGTACAATAGCCTGAAGTAGATCATGTAAGTTCTAGCTCAGAAATACTGAATGAACAGCATAGCCATTTTTAATTCGGTCAGTAAAAAAGTTTAATTTTAAAGTGCCCCTTGCCTTGTGCTCCTGTAGGTACATCCATCTACCTAACCCAGCTCTGCCTCTTCCCAGCTCATGGGCCTGCTCATGGCAGCACCTAGGGATGGAAGATTAGCACTTCTCACTGCATCCAAGGCCTTTTCCCTTGCACACAGGGAGTCTTTAATGGCCATCCTGATCACAAACAGCAGGAATCAGTATAGGAATCATTTTTACAGACTGCCCTACAGACATGGGGTACTGGTGGGATGTGCAGCTTTTGGAGATTTCTGGATGAGTCACTTCTTTCTCTGTGACTTTCCAGTCACAAGTGCTTCAAGGACAGAGATTTTTTTCCTCAGCTAACAGAAAAGCTGCATCAATAGCTGGTGCTGTGATGGGGTTTATGTACAGAGGGATGGCAGGATGTACAAATCCTGGGCACTCGGAGTCATTAGAGCACCAAAGAGCTCCCATAACCTGCATATCCTGAGACAGAGGCTGCACCTGCAGCAGCGGGGACACAACCTGGGCTACCCTTGCTGAACACTCCACACTGAGGGTGGCTTTGCCCCACAGGAGCTGGGGAAGCCCTGGGGTCAGGCCAATTGGCCCCAGAACAGCTCAGTGCCTGCCAGGTCCCTGCTCCATCTGACCCTGACCTGACACTCTTAAGGCCTGTAATTTATACCTGCTGCTGTACAGGCTTCCAGTCAATCCCCTTCCAGTCTGGGTGATTAACCCCAATTCCTCGTGCTGGAAGCTGCTGTGGGACCCAGGAGAGCCGAGCACAGCTGCCCTTGTGCTGGGAGATTTGTGGAGCTGCTGGTGCAGCCCCTGCACAGGGAGAACGACAGCTGGAGCCCCTTCGCACATCACCTTCAGGAAACCTACTCACTGATGTACTCCTTCACTGCTTGGCTTTTTTCAGTCCTTCCTTCCTTCTGCTACAATCAAAGCCCTACCCAGACCTCCTGAAGTCAATGGAAGATTCCCATTGAAGCAGTAATTTTGAAGGGGTTTTTTTTCCCATAGTCAATTTATATTTGAATTAACATTACAAATTTTCTACTGTATTAATTCAATCATTTAGGTCCTTTTATGCAGTTCAGTAATTAATTTCAATTCTCAATAAGGGCTTTCATTAAAGTATTTGCATTGTTGAAACCTTATTTCTACAAAAGAATGGGGTGTTCTCTGGAAAGATATTTAAATAGTTCCTCAATTTTAGATAAAGTTACAGTGTGATTGCAATTACTCACTCTATACTATTCAATTTAAGTTTTATGATGTTTCCAGGCCCATATCTAAAATTAAAATGAAGGCTGGCTTCTTTCACAAGCTCATACAGAAACTGCTTTGTTGCTGGCTCCTTAGTAGCCAGTTGTTTTGATATGAATTCACATTGCGCACAGATATCTGTAACAAAATAATTTAACAAACCGGTATGCTCTACTTAATAATTTCACATTTTAAAATAAACAGAAAGTACAGGTGACTGCCAAATTTTTTTTATTTTTATATTGCCTCAGCAGCATGGGATTTAATTATTCTACTGAGTTTTATAGATAATTGAAAACTTTTTTTTCCTTTTTTCTTACATGCCTATGAGGCACTGACCAGCACTACAGCATTTTATGCAGATGTATCAAAGGCTGTGAAAAACCAGCATGTGAGATCCCAATTCTCCAGGCTCCACATGGGGAAAGGAGCAGGGAAAAGAGGTTGCCCTGTAAAACCTTTGTGCTTTGAAGCTGTTTTTACAAACCTGGTCTTAATCCAAATTCTGCACAGCCAGTACAAACTGGAACCAGCCTGGGGCCTCTCAGCATCTACTGTGCTCCTTATGTGCTCTGAGGGGGTGAAGAACAGCAGGAGTTCAATGTGCTGACTTCCACCCTCCCTCCTGTACCTTCCACCCTGCCTGCCCAGGGCCGGGCTCAGAGATGCTCACTCAGTGCCTTAATTGCAGCTCCAGGCTGTCTCTTTTCTTCCCAAACCCTCTACACCTCCTCTGAGATCAATGAGAGGGAGCCATTAAAAAAAATAGAAGAAAGAAAGCAAAAAAGAAAGCAACAACTCTACCCTAAGGTGTGGGATGGGGGAAGAGGGGCACATTCCTAAGGGGCAGTGCTGACCTGAGCTGCAGCACCCTCTCATGGGCCTGCTCTCACTGCTGGCTCTTCCTGAGCACCCTCAGAGCCCAGGGCTGGATATGTTGGGCTTCTGGATGGTGCTGGGGTTCTGGATGGTGTTGGGGAAGCAGTAAGTGTGATGTGGGGAGCTCTGTGAAGTGATGCAGTGTCTGAGTATGGACTCCCTACCCTGAAGGCAAAGAATAGGGCTTGACCTCTCCCTACACAAATGGTGGTGGCTCTGTCCAGGCTCTGGAAAACCTGGATAAGTCTTTGTGCTTATTATTTAACTTCCCGTGTTGCTTTTCAGAAGCAAGCAATTTTCTTCTTCCTAGAGAAAGAGTGGAACAGGTATTTATTCTGTAAGAACAAACACCATTTTTCTGTCTGTGTTTTGAGAAGGAATAAAAGGGCAGCAGTAAATAGCAAAGCTTCAGATTCAATAAGCTACTTAAAGCAGCTGTGCTGCTGCCTCCAGCCAGCAATGTGCTCACTTCAGCAGCTGCATGGCATAAACAGAAGCTGCTCCCTCTTATCTCCCAGCTAAATCCCGGCCTATGGGGTTTAACCCCATAAAAATGCTGTACTGTTCCTTCAGGGGAAGGTGATTGTGTTCTCCCTAAAATGCCTCCAGCCACATAAACAAGACACTAAATCACCAGAACTTGCATAGCTTCCTCTGTACATACTGAGAGTGCCCAGGGTCTCTGCTGGGGCTGGAAGAAGGGAGCCTGACCTGCCAACTTATCCCAGTGCATGATCCCCCGGCAGGGAGCTGTGGGCCACGGTGAGGAACCAAAGAACGGCTGCAAGGCAGAGCGGGGCTTTCTCTGCAGAAGCCTCACATCAACAGCACCAGATTTAGGGTCTGATGGAAAAGGACCGTGGCCTGATACTGCAGAAGCAACTAAAACTCCAGCAGAAGTTATTTTAGAGTCTGAAGCATTACAGCAACAAAATAAAATGCAAAACGTTACTTCTAACACTTGCTTATGAAAAGAAATAAGCAAAATATTCTAGCTGCAAAACAAAAAGTGTCCAGAACAGTTTGCATCCCTTTATCCTAAATAAAATCTTCTGAGACATAAGGAAAACATTTCCTAGCTATAATTTACACAGCGGTCTCCCATAAATTGCTTTCCAGGTTTTGTTAAATGAGATAGTTTATTGGATACCCGAATCTGTATGAATTGTTTCTGAGAGTTTCCTAGGGAGGTGTACAGAAATGAAACGTAGAAGTGACTGTTGTGGAGTCATTGCAATTTCTTCCTAATGCAGGGAGCTGTTTAACAGCATGCACTCTGATGGGGTTTTATTGCCTATAGGAACAGGGGTGTTAAGTTCTACCTCAAGAGAACAGAGTCTGCAGGGCACCTGACACTACATCCCCAACACAGCAATAAGGTCACCCTAATAGTACAAAAAATACATTCTGAGATAAGGAATTTTACATGAGAAAAATGAAAATACAGTTGGAGGGGCTTTCTTTCTCCTATCTGCTGAATTAATGATATTTCAGGGTATTGAATAATGCCTTGCAATCAAAAGTTGAGGCATAAACTGTGAAAGCTTCTTTTAATAGCAAAATCCCAAGGGACCGTTCACACATTCTCTTCTCTGTACTGCAATCTATTGCTTTAAAATCTGACAGTGTTTTTTCAAATTGGGAAATCATAGCAAAAATAGAGGTTAGAAGTATTTCCAGATGCAGCCTTGTAATTAGCATCAACAGCTACTTAGAGCATCTTGCTAATTATGTCACCCAAATACATGCAAATAATATGAAAAATGGTGGGGGGGACACATTCTTAGCTGCCTTTACAGCACAAGGAGATTATCCAATTAGACTAAGAGATACCTCTGGGCTAATCCCTGCCTGGATGCTCAAGACAGCCAGGCATTTTTAGAAACATTTCTGATTGTCTGGAACTGTAATTTAGCTGTGAGGCCACATGGATTTTAAGGCCAGGGATGGGGAGAACTCCCCATCCAGCCAGGATGTGAAGGTAGCTGCTACAGAAAAAGCTTTCCAGTTCAGAGAGCTGGTGAAACAGGAGCTTCAGGGGATTTGTAACAGGATAGCAAGCTTTTTACCTTTATGTCACTGGTTCAAACCTGTCCAGATGGGAATTGAAAGTAACCAGAGGCCCTGACAGCTGGCTAAATGGGCTTGTATTCTCAGACCAGTGTTAGTGGATGAAGCCTCTCCTCCAGACTCCAGGCACTACTGCAGGTGTGAGCACCTGCTCAGAGCAGGAGTTCCTCCTGGGTGCACTGCAGGGACGAGGTATTAGTTACTCGAATTACCAGTGCAGAGCCCTTTCAGAGACTGAGAAGTGTTTTGCAGTGCATGGCACAGATGCTCTATGAACCTCACCACAGTTAGCAGCTCCCTTTGCTTCCCTTCACACGAGCTCAGGATCTGACATCGCAACAGAGGCAAACTCACTAATGGCTGTCTTGGCCACCATTCTGTTTGATTTTAGTGTGAGCAGGACAGGGCTGCCTCACATTTCAGCTCCTCCTCAGACAGCAGACTAGCTGTAAAGTCTAGCCCAAACTGAAAAAACAAGCCTGGGGCAGCAGTATCAGTTACAGGGCTCTCTGTGATTATGTGGCACTACACAACACGATTCCCTTCTCCTCCTGTGCTCCTGGCATATGAAAGCTCCCAGTGTTGGGAGCTGAACTTTGCTGACCTACCAGGCACACACCAGGGCCCTCAGAGGGGGTCACAATGAATCTTTATTTTGTGTGTAGCCGTGTTAGACTGCACACGAGAATAAATGGCACAGCTGTTGGGATTTATGGCAGGCTGCATGCACGGCTTCGTGTGCTGTGTCCTGGATGCACAGACACACAAGCAATTCCTGTCACAGCGTAAGAAGGAGTTGTTTTCACCAGCCTTATTAATCCTGAATAAATAATGATGATAATCACTCACTGAAAGCTTAGTTTATAGTTTAATTAACCTACAGCTGTTCCCAAGAATCAAAGGCAGAAAAATACTGTTGAAGTATTAAATAATAGCTACAGTTACTCTTTCAGGGCAATTACATGGAACTGAAGACATACAGCTCTTACTGATTATAGAGAGAAATGTGTGGCTTAAATGCTATGCAAGGCTTTGAAAAAATCTAGGAATTAGAAAAATCCATCTGACTTGCTCAGCATGCTGAGCATTCAAGAGCAGTAGTGAACACTTAGTGCAAATAACTGAGGGAAAACAGGTTTAAAAATTATTGAAATTCCTAAACTGCACTTAAAGATTTGAGTTGTACGGAGATCTCCCGACAAACCTCCGACAGAGGCAACTAAAACTAGAAAATTCAAGAATTAGTCTAGCAGTACAAGTGATGCCTTGAATGGCTACCTAGAAACAGAGACTAGACAGGAGTAAGGGAATAAAGGTGGATATTTATTTGAAAGGCCTTCAGAGGTACACCCTGGGCAGGCCAGAGGCTACACCCAAGATGGACCCCGAGTCACGAGTTCTTCACACTTTTATAAATTTGGCTCATTTGCATATCAGGGTTAATTCTCCAATTAAAGCTTCAGCTAATGATGTAATTTCCCCTCAGCTTGCACCCCTTTAGAGACTCTTGGTTTATAATTTGGGCCTAGGGTGGTCTGGGTGTCCTTGAAGAGCAAGCCTGCAAGCATGAGAGAGCAGCAGCTCACAGGCTACAGGACACTTCAGAGTTACACACTGGGAATACAGAATTTGAAAAATATAAAAGTTAAAACCCAAGGCATCACAAGGAGATAATATCAGTAAGGATTATGTCACAGTTTAATGTATAATACAGCAGTGCTATTAAGGGATACCTAAACACTGCTCAGTGACTCAAGGCCCCACCTCTGGAAGTGAGTTTGAGCACCAGCTGAACGCCTGATCTCAGAGTCACAACGTGGCATTGTAGTGCTATTTTCTAAAGCAAGCACTCCACTTTTACTTTTCCCATTGCTAACCACCTTTCAAACACAGGAGGGCTGTTCTATCCCTGGCAGTGGAGATAATCTTCCCAGCTCACACCTTGAGGCAGTCTCTCTGGGGAGATTATGCTGCAAGCAAACAAAGGCAGTTTTGGGAATATAGGTTTGTATGGAAAACTTCTCTAGCTTTTGTTTAGATGCTCATTTTAGATGTAGTAGTGGGGCTCATTTTGCCCACTACTCTTGTGTTTTCTATCAGTTAGAAGGAGGTATAACACAGAGAGAAAACATGAAGCCTTTCTGTCTGCCAGAGGCCCTTATCTAGTACAGAACAAGACAGGAGTGGCAGAGGAAAGCACAGGAGTGCAAACCCAGTAAAACAACACTGACTGCTGCCTGTCACGATAATCCCAGCACACCATCAGCATTGTCTGACTCATAAACCTCTCCATTTGTACTTGAGACACAGGACAGTTCAGAAAAGATTCAGATGGAAATTCACATAGATTTTCCTCAGTAGAACATTTGCTAATACTTATTATGGAAAGCCCAGAGGAATTTTAATAAATCGGTTGTACTGAAGGAAAACATAACAAGAACTTTGCCAAAATCAAAGGGCTGGTGAATGTTGTTGTGAGCCAGTCAGAAGGGAGGTTTGACATCTCACTGCCCAGGGGTCAGAGGCACTCGACTGTGAAAACAGCCAGAGGAGAGGTCAATAGCATCCCATGTGTTAGAACAGAGCAGGGGGGAAGACAGAACACTCAAACCAGACTTAAATCAAGACCAAGTCCTCTCCTCAGCATGCCATGAGTGTACAGGAAGGTTTGCTAAAGATGGAGGGGAGCATGGTACACTAACAGAGACGTGAAGGGGCTACAGCCTGAGCAGGAGGTTTGGTGCGTGTGGGAGGGAAGGACTGGATCCTTTAACAGCTTTCACTCAAGGCCAGCTTGTGAAATAAAGACCCCTTTTGTACAACAGGACATCTGCAGATGTCTACACAATATCCTCACAACAGATACTGATGCCTTACGTTTTAACTTTTATATTTTTCAAATTCTGCATTCCCAGTGTGTAACTCTGCAGTGTCCTGTAGCCTGGGAGCTGCTGCTCTCTCATGCTGAGACAGACAGAACAAAGCCTCTCCAGGCTGCTCTCCAAGGACACCCAGCCCGGCCTAGGCCCAAAATGTGTAACCCAGCATCTTGAGAAGGGGGGCAAGCTGAGGGGAAATTACATCATTAGCTAAAGTTTAATTGGTGAAATTGGGTTGATATGCAAATGGACCAAAGCTATAAAAGTGTGAAGAACTCGTGACTCGGGGTCCATCTTGGGTGTAGCCTTTGGCCTGCCCAGGGTGTACCTCTGAAGGTCTTTCAAATAAATATCCACCTTTATTCCTTTACTCCTGTCTAGTCTCTGTTTCTAGGTTGGCCTCTTTAGGCATCAATACCACCCTGAGGCACAGCAGGACGTGGTGGTGCCCACAGCAGTCACAAAGGAAAAGCTCAGAAGCTGTGCTGAGGTGGACACTGAAATGGTGCCAGCAGGAGTGGCCAAGAGAAGGGATCGCAGAGGAGAAGGATGCTGAAGTGTACACACAAGGCCATGGTTCCCTGGGGCTTTGCAGGCAAGATTTCCTGCAGCCAAGCTGCAGAGGAGGAAGAAAATGGGATCAAAATTCCTGTGGTCTTGCCCGCAGCCTCTGAGACCATTACAGAAGAACCTTCAGCAGACTTTGCTGAAGGGCAGACAAAGGGCTAGACAGTAACAGGGTCACAGAGGGCAAAGGACAGATTTGGGGAGGAAGAACATAGGGAAGGATGAGGAAGGTAGCTGACTGACCCAGAAGGATGAAGAGGGTGTGTTTGATGTGAGCTCTGAGGTGTTCAAGAGGCTTTGCAGCACGGGGAGAATCACTAGAGAGAAAGCAAAGCCCCAGGACCAGGCTGGGAGGAAAGGGACCCCAGCCAGCAGGGACAGACAGCAGCCACATCTCAGCCCCAAATGGGGGGAGCAGGCAGAAACTGGAGAAGCAGGCAGAGATCTTGGGAAGGTTTCTGAACATTCTTTCCCATTTTATGTTACCAGCTAGGAGACAGATGCTTCACATTGTCCAGGTCGAGTTCCAGCTTCCATTCTAACACCTCTTTCACACCCTCTCACTTTCTGAAACGAAATCCTTAAAAGATTGTAGCTTTCCACGTTTGGTTGCAGCTTAGGGGGTGAAAGGTGCAGAGTGCTGAGACTCAGCTAAGGACTGTGGTTGTTCCACCCCACTGTGCCACATTTCCGAGGATGCCTCCACACACCCATGATTTACCATGCCCCATATGCTGCTGGCAGGATTTATTTGGCAATTAACACCAAATAGGGAGGTGGTGTCACAAGTCAAATCAGAAGTGACAGGATCCACCTGGGATTTGAACCTCAGTTCTCCATTTCAATCCCACCTGATTTCGATCTTAAATTGCATTTCCTGATAAATACTTGGTTGTCACTTTTACTATTCATTTTACACATACAAAACAGGAAGACAAAAGGATAAACATGTTTATACATGAAATATACTTTAAAAATACCATTCTAATGCTAGAGGAAAGAATTTCCCAGACGTAACATAAACTTGTTTTAGAATTCAAGCTGAAAAAGGCCATCATTATTTCTCTCTAGCCTGTTTTTCTAACAATGTATTCTGAAAGCCCTATTTTTTCCTGGCAAAAGTTATATTCCACTCTTCCACATGCAGTTACTCCCAGATGTGAATACGATGTTAGACTAGAGAAGTGAACAAAATGGCAATAACACATTAAAAAAAAAATTAATGCAGATCACAACTTTGCAGTGAAATATTACAGTATTAGCCTTTGTTTTGCAGAGGCAGGGGGGCAGGGGGAACTAAAACCCATGGAGCTGTCACAGAATGAGCTAAAGCAGGGAGACTTGTTGCCTGCATCGCTATGCCCAGCCCCCATTGCCACCATGCTCCAGATGCCACCCTGCACCGGCTGAGGGGACACAGAGGGGACGCAGAGGGGACACGATGCTGCTGGCACAGAGCATCCTCCCCGGGGTTCAGCAGCTGCAGGCTGCATTTGCTCCCAGCCAGGAGGAAGCTGCTTGTTGGAACAGGGACTGATGCAGTGAGGCCATGCCTGAAGCTCCCCAAAATGGGCAGCAAGAGCAGGGAGAGGCAGAGCTTTGTCTTGTTCCGGGCTTGTGCAAAAAGCCTGGCTGGAAAGAGGCAGAGTAGTGGGGTGTAACACCCCTCCCAGTGCAGGACAGGCAACATCTGGCAATGAGAGATGGATTACACCAGCTCTGACATAAGAGGAAGTGAAGTGGCAAGAGGATAAAAATAGTGAGTGAAAATTCCATGTTAATCTTGCAGGATAAACACTTCAGATGGATGCTTTCGAGCACTAGCTTGAAATATGCATTCTTTAAAGGAAACTCCTTTTTTTTTCCCTAATGAAATCACATCATGACTACTTTTATAGCTTCATTTTTACAAAAAGCCTTATTATTATCATTTATTAATTTCTACAAAAGATGCCATCAAGGACATGAAACAACATACACTGCTAACTGAATACTGGATAAAACCAGCTGTCATTTACATGACTGACAATTTTTAAATTCAAATGTTTTGATCATAAACAAAAGCAAATTTGCATAGAAAGGCATTTTGAGGATATCATCATTTCTAACTGGGTTTTGTCTGTTAGAAGCCTCTCCATTATCAGAAGTACAGCTTCTATTCTAAACTTTGAGCCCAGCCTGACAGCATGAGAAAACTTTTTCTTATATTAACCTTTCATTTAGTACCCTCTGCTGGCCAAAACAAGCATAGGCAGGGAAGCCAAAACCCCAACACCCAGCAAGGAAAAAGATGCTGGAAAACCATGGGTGACCTTCAGCAGGGATGACCTAATCTGTCACAGGGGAGAAAGCTCACAGGCACACTCAGCCCGAAGGAGAAAAATCAATACAACGCAATGCATCTCCCAGAGCCTAAGCAGATTTTGGCTGTGCAGGAAGTGACACAGGAGCTCTCAGATGTACCATCAGCTCTGTTCACTTGCCTAGCATTAGCTTTTGTTAAAAATAAAATTGCTACTTAGTCACCTGGAAAGAATGGTGAAAGCCTGAGGCGTTTGTCTGCTCCTTCCTCCTCCTTCCCAAGGAGAAATGTATGTGAATCACACCATAACCTCATCTTCCCTTCTCCTCCCTTTCTACAGCAAAACCTCTTAAGTGAGAAATTTTTCAGCAGCTACTGAGCATGAAGATTTCTTGCCACGAGCTGTAGTGTCTGGAGCAGGAGCCCAGAAGATGAGTGAGCAGTCAGGGAGGTGCTCCCTGCCCCTGCAGGCTCTGCAGGGTTTGCCATCAGGTGACAGGAAGGGTCACCTCTATCCACACTAACTGTGAGCACACCCAAGGGTCATCCCTATTCCAGCAGCCTTTAATGTATCACAAATGTATGAGCAAGGCAAAGTCCGAGCAATTGCCCTCTATCCTAGGCTTTACCTGTCCCTTCAAACTGCCAGGACAGCTGGCTTGGCTCATGAGCAAAACATTTATCAGGCTCAGCTCCTCATGCAACCTGTGTTTTGACCTGTCTCACAGTTTGCTCAGCAATGCACAGCAACATTCAAGCCTTTCCCTAAGCCTTTCACTCATCAGTTAACAACTCTTCAGTGCTCATGGTTTAAATTCATTCATTCTTTCCCTTGGCATTATATAGCATTTATTGATTCTGTGTTTAATTTGCCATTGGAAAGCACTGAGATCTCAAAGCTCCTTGGAGATCCTATCATGTCTATCTCCCTTGACCTAAAAAAAAATAGTTCCTTGCACATTGTGCAATTTAACAGGGGTCTTAAAATCTTGGCTATGTCATAGTTAATGCAGCTTTGTGATGACATTTAACTGAAAAGCTTTTCGTCACTTTGTCTTTTAACCTGTATGTAAACCAGGACATTGCTTTAATCCATAATAGCTTAGTACTTTGATAAGCTCTTAAAAGTGGTTTTGGCAACAGATTTTTTTGGGGATCACAAGCAAAGTATGCCTTTGTCCACTGTTTCAATGGTGTACTTGAAGTTCAGCAAATTAGGGGAACGTAATTTCCTTTGAAGAAGCCGTTATTCAACCAAGGCTGTAGAATTACAGAATGAGCTGAGCTGGAAAGAACCTTCAAGGATCACCAAGTCCAACTCCTGGCCCTGCAAAGGACAATGCCAAGGATCACACCTTGTGCCTGAGAGCATTGTCAAACACTTCTTGAGCTCAGCCAGCCTTGGAGCTGTGCCCACTGCCCTGGGAGCCTGTTCCAGTGCCTGACCACCCTCTGGGTGAAGAACCATTTCCTGATATCCAGCCTCAACCTCCCCTGGCACAGCTTCAGGCCATTCCCTCGGCTCCTGTCACTGTCACCACAGAGCAGAGATCAGAGCCTGCCCCTCCTCTGCCCCTCACGAGGAAGCTGTAACTGCGGTGAGGTCTCCCCTCAGTCTCCTCCTCTCCAGGCTGAACAGACCAAGGGACCTCAGCTGCTCCTCACACGGCTTCCCCTCAAGGCCCTTCACCACCTTCACTGCCCTCCTCTGAACACCCTCTAACACCTTTATATCTTTCTTATATTTTGGTGCCCCAAACTGCCCCCAGGACTCAATGTGAGACCACCCCAGAGCAGAGCTGGACAATCCCCTCCTTTGACCAGCTGGTGATGCCTGATGCCCCCCAGGACATGGTTAAAAAAAAACCTATTCAACTGCTCCTTCAGCCAAAACAAATGGTGGTTCAAGTCAGACTTACAGCTCTAAACCTTTATATCACTCTTGCTTTCTCACATTCTTAAAAATACACAGAATATACCTGAACTGCCACTATTACTGCTTTGATTGTCTAAGTTTATTCCTTCTTTCCCTTTTGGAAATATTACAGTGGAGAGTCCACACCTCAGAGCAGAAGAGAAACCACACATGTGGCCAACAAGAGCTCAAAAAGCTTCATTATTGACACCTTCCCCTGGCACAACATGCTGAAGCACTTTTCCACTAAATCTTACAGTGAAAATAAGAACAGATTCCTCCTGTTAAATAACAAACACATCATTTCTAGAAATTGGGCTGGCAGAAAGTTCTGTTTCCTTTTCCAGATGTGCTTCTCTCCTCTTAAATGTGACACATTTCATTTCCAGGTGCGTTACCCGAGGCCCAGGGGGTGGGAAGTCACCTCCTGTAGGTGAAACCTCAGGAGATCTCCCCCATGCTTCTCTCAGAAGGGCTGAAGGCTGACACAAAGAGCTGCTGTGCCGAGTGCTCTGAGCTGGGCTGAAAGTACAACAGCAGGGACCTTTCAGCTACACATTTACTCCCTAAAGGCTTTTACACAGCCACCCAGGGAGGTGCACAGTGCTGGGGGACTGGATTCCAGTTACAGCTATTCCAATCAAAAAAAAAAAAAGTCAAAAGTCTCATGTTTAGCACCAATTACCTCCCTTTTGGCCCTGTCAAGTCCAATTCATGAACTCTAATACCAACTATTCCCTAGCAGCAGAAGAGCCAATATATTCTTGGCCAAATTTCCATGCTGTTAATCTATTTTAGTAACACAAATTCCAGCCTAGAACAGGGGTGCCTTAAACTCTAATCTCTTCTATGCATTTCTGCAGATAAAAAGTAGGAACAAATGTTTTATATCAAATATTTGAACCTAAGCAGATGAGAAGCAGAAAAGGAGAGCAGAGGAAGGAGTGGAAAAAGAATCAAGGGAACACGTGAAAAAAATACCAATTGAAACGTATGAATGGCATAAGAACATTGTGATTTTTCCTCCTCCCATCTGTTTCTCCTCTATCACTTACTTCTCTTCCAAACACCATTTCTGTTACTTTCTGCTTCATTACTGGCACTGGTAACCCTAAGGATTCCTAAACTGAAAGCCATGCCCTCAGAATTGCTTGACTGACTTATAGATCATAGAGACCTCGGAAACAGCCCCACTGCCTCGTGCCTGCAGAGCTCAACTCTTCACACAGAGCATGTGCCCACAGGAGTAACAGCTCTGTCAGGGAGGGCAGAGAGCTCCTTGGTAGCTCTCACACGTCCTGATAGACCAGGCCAAGGCCAGCTCTCCACACCACAGTGTTCTACAGACCTTTGCATTTTAAACTCAGACCTTAAAAGACAGGCCTGCTCCCCTATACTAAACCCTTTACTCTGCTTTCTGGCTCTCCAGTTATTAGGATTTACTCAGATTATATTCCTCTGCAGCCATATGGAATTTTTTTTTTTTTTCTTTTTTTACACAGAAGTTGTAAATAAAACTCATGAGAATTCCAAAGAAAGCCAGACTTGGCAATCCTCTGGCTTTCTTTCAAAAGTAAACTTACTTTAATTGATATTTAGCTCAGAGGCGTGTTGCAAACACTCCGGGCATTGCAGCGTTCCCCCAATTTCCAAAGAGAGCAAGTCTGTTACTTTCCTGTTGCTTTCCATCCTCCGAGTCCTGTGACACAGATGGGAACAAGAAGGTCAGCCTGGATGAGTGGATCAGCTGTTTGGTGGGTGGCTTGGAAACCTGGTAGGAGGATTTCACATCAGCAGCAAATCCCCAAAACGTTCTGTTAGCAGGGGAATCGAATAAATAACCCCTGCTGGGATCCCTGGGTCAACCAGGCACGTGCTTGGAGTTTCAGTCTACAGGGTAGATTTGTTATACATATATTTAATTATCTCATAGCCAGAAGGTGACATTACCTGGCTGATGAGCTCTTTAAAACACCTAGCAGTTGATGGGCTCCCAGAAACCAGCCATTCTGAGTGCCAGCAGCACAAAGACAAACCACAGGGAACAAAAGAGTCATTGAGTAGCCAGGAAACAAGATGGGTATTAAACATGTGAAGGAGACCTTTAATTACTTGCAGCAGTTGTGGGAAACATTACCAGTTGCATCTCTGTCATAGATTTGAATTTTAAAAGTCCTCACTGGAAGGCTGTAGTCAATCTTGAATTGGTTTTGCAAGCCAGGTCAAAGAAAAGTTTAAATATGGAAACAATACTGTGTCTTTTCTATGGAAAGAAGAGAATACTTTATATTTCTACCAGCTTCACGCTTCCACCAGATTATCTTTAAAAAACAAAGCTTTTAAAATACAGCTGCAATCATCAGGCTTGAGAGGTATTACAGAATATGGAACCACGCAAAGGGATTAACTCCTAATATCATCCAGCTGAACAGCATGAGCTCATCTGGGCTTAACCTTCTGAATCCATTCCGTTTGTAGGACCCAAGCAAAACCAATAAATCACAGCTAACAAGCAGGCAGTTCTTGTTTTAAACATGGAGAAGGTTGGAGGACTTCCCTTGCATCTCCATTAAGGAACCCAATTTTTACTGGAGAGGGCGTATTTATTCATTCCTGGCTGCTGTGCTGCCATTAGTGCCAGGCAAGGGATTCCTGAAGGATCCTCTGGTGCAGCACAACCCTTGGAGCTCCCAGACTGGCCATGAACACACCACATTTCTCTCCTGTGAGCACAGGGCTGGCAGGTGACATGCACAGCCATGTAGCACATGGATCTGGGGACACAGGTCCCTGTCTGGCCCCAGTGACACACAGCTGCAGCAAGTCACTTACAGCATGTGGTGGAGAATGAGCCCCATCTCTCCCTGGTACTTTGGCTTTTTTGTTCATAAATAAATTGCTGGAGCTGAAACCCCCATGGAGACCTGCTCCAGACAGGCCTGCTCAGAGCAGAGATGGGGACAGCCATGAACCCCGAAGAGGAAGGAAGAGGGCCCCACAGGAATTAATCTGTGTGGATGAGCTGCCAGTGAAGGGAGAGTGGAATACAGGAGGTAACAGGCAATGCCAGTGCCCCAGGTATGAGTTTTCTCAGTAAATCTCTGACTAGAAAACCTGAGGAATTCAAAAAGACCAAAACTGTTCTCTTTATTTACTCTGCCTGCAACCCAGCTGATAAAGTGAATTAAAAATTAAATTGGGACATCAGGGCTTAGGAGAGCTTTGTGTTTGGTAGAGGAACAGGATGATACCAGTGGAACATCTAAAAAAGCTCTTTGCTGCTTTCCTGTGACTGCTGCCCCTGCCCGGTGCCTGTAACAGCTCAGTCCTCCACGTCCAACTGGAGCTAAGTGGAAGCCTCAGAGAAGTGAGACCCAGGATTCCAGTGAAGCTGGACAGGCCAATGCTCATTTCTGTGCACTGTGGGGCAGCCTTTGGGCATCCCATGCCCTGAAGGAGCTGCACTGCCACCCCATGGGGAGGGCACAGAGGGAGACACTTCAAAATGCTTTGCTGACCATCCATCCTACAGGAAGGGGTAACACAGGACTGATCCAACAAAACGGATCTCTCCCTGCTGCCCCTTCCCCAAACCCCCCATCTCCACATCTGAGAGCAGCCTTCCCACTCTCCAGTGCCCTCCAGCACTCCCTGCCCATCCAAGCTCTGCAGTAAAAGCAAGCCCTGCCCCTGGTTCCCTGTGCTGCTGCTCAAACCCCTGGCACCAGCCCCGGCTGCCCAAGTGCCTGTGCAAGAGCTGGGAGGACTGGGAGAGAGCAGGTACCTGCCTGAGCCCTCTGGCACCTCCTGGCCCTAAGAGCTTTTAGGAAATGGGCATAATGCTGTCACTGGGGAAAGGGAATTAGTGCTCAGAGCTAAGGGCAGACTCAGTGCACCATTTCACGGCTCTCAGGAGTGGAGAGCCAGCTGGATGCCAGGCTCTGAAGGAACAAGACTACAAGGCTTTCCTCTTAATCCCCTTTGCCCTTTCAGCAGGCTGGGTCTAGAAGAAGTGTCCAGTGCAGTGGGACATGAGTGGAGGGAAGGCTGTCAGACAGACAGGATGCACCAGAGGCACCAACCCAGACACTGCACCCAGTGTGTGGATAGGCCTGTACAGTCTGAACTGCCCTGGCAGCTCTCTGCTCACCTTCAGCTGAGAACAGGACTCACTGCTTAAAGAAAAAAAAGGCAAAGAGACTTTCAACTTCAGTTTCTAAGCTCCCCCAGCACGTTCCACTTTTGCACATTGAGGAAGGCTGTAGGGGAAGGGCCAAGCAGGGCAGCCTCACTCCACATCCACTTTTCAAGTCTATCTGTGGGAAGGCTGCAGCCTGGCTGCTTTCTGGCAGAATTACCTAACCTCACTTGATTACTTTTCTTGTCCCATCCTGAGTTATACTTCTTTTAGCACCTTTATGCATCCTGCCTGAACTTTGTTTTGAAATGCAGGCTCCCTCAGGAGGCTTCATGGCATAGCTGCATGTACAGATCCAGCCTGGGCCATCCAGGGCAAACCCAGGCCGAGTGGTAACACTTGAAGCTAATTAATCATTTACATCACATCTGACTTGCTGCAGAAGGCAATTTAAAGGAAGCAAAATTCTCTAAGTGTGATGCACAGCATGGCATAGTAAATAAAACATTCCCAGTTTTAGCAGCCTGCTCTCACCTCCATACAGTGGCTCAGGCTGCATCGGGGAGTCCACACTCTCCACCCAGCACATCCATCCTCTTCCACCCCTCCTCACCACAGGCTTCACAGGAGCTTCTTTCAAGCATTTATCCTCAATTATAAACCACACTGAATAATTATGCAATTTTTTACTGATTAAGCCAATTTGGTTGTTTGGGATGATTCAAACAGCCCACATGACACTAGATCTCATGAGGGATGAATGCACAAAGACTTCTAACAGGAATGTCTTCATCCCTGTGGCATTTACACTGCAGATATTCAAGTGTGACTGACATTTCCTGGTTAAAAACATTTTTCTAGAAAGAACAACTACAAGCTTATAGAAGAAATCCTGGACCAGTCAGAACAAGCCTAAAAGGAAGGAGAAATTAACTTTAGAACCTGGTCCCTATTCAGAGGTGTTATTGCATTCACCACTGATATGGGGCAGTATTTTCCTCCCTTCCAAACAATATTAATAGCTCCCTGCAGGAACACTATCCACTTTGAGAAAATTTCAAAGGCAACAACCAAAATCTGTCTCCAGTTAAGAGGCAGGACTCTGGCCCTTCACTCCCAATTACAAAGTACATACCCCAAATAGGAAGCATACAACCAACAGAGTAAGGCAATTTAGGAATAAGATTCCCTAAACATAAAAGGCAGACAGAGACTTGCTGAGCATTTATCAGGTAATTCAAATTCACCTCCAGGACCACTGCCTGCTGCGTTTGTGCACAGTTGCTGCAAAATTACTTTCAGCTGAGGTAATTTGGCAAGTTGAATATCAAATTTAACTGCTCCTTCGCTCTGACCGTGGCAGTGCATCTGCTTGTGGAAGT
This sequence comes from Pachycephala philippinensis, assembly GCA_013397055.1. Taxonomy (NCBI): domain Eukaryota; kingdom Metazoa; phylum Chordata; class Aves; order Passeriformes; genus Pachycephala; species Pachycephala philippinensis. The sequence continues at coordinate 306,111 of VWZT01009623.1, forward strand.
ACTCCTCACTGATAGTTTTCTCTGTTGATCCCACTGGAAATTGTGAGTGTCTAAGAGCAGAGGCTGGCCCCAGGCCTTTTGGGAAAACAGCCTGCCAAGGTCACTGCCCCTGTCTGCATCCCTTCTGCCTGTTATTTGTGTCCTGTGACAGCCTGACAGGAAACACTGACACACAAAGGGCAAGCAGCAGAGTCCAGAGGAGTTCTCACTGCCCGCTCTCCGCGTGTGCCAAGTTTTGGTGACAGAGGAAACAAGCAGCATTCACACACCTGCTGGGCTGGCTCACAGGGCATATGCAGGGATGCTGATGAACAGAAAGACTTCCAGGAATTAGCTGGAAAGACAGATTCACAATAGGTGTCTCCAACTGCCTTCCAGACACTCGCACGTGGACACATTTTCCAGGTCTGAGCTGAAAGGGAGCCCAGCACAGTTGTCGTTGTGGTGGTTGATCTAACATTTGATTTTTGTTTTCTTGCTTCACTTAAAGTATGGTTAAATTCCTCTATCTTTCCTCAGCTGTCAAACTGGGAGCCAGCAGCCTGCCAGCTAGCATGCAGCCAGCAATGAGAAGCTGTGAATCCACAGCAGCACAGTGCATTTCCTCTGCACCTGTAAGGAGTCAGACCAAAAGTGAACCACAGCTGCTGAGACCTGTGGGTACTCTGAGTACATTATAGAGCCTCATCTTCCCAGGCTCCATGTCAGCAGCTCTCCAAAGTGGGGTGCAGTGCTCCTGGACAGTGCCTGGCTGACTGCAAACACAAAGGACACTGCTTCTGCAATCCTGGTTGTGCTCTGAGTACTCCTGGCACCACTGAGACAAAGCAGAGCAAAATCCACCTGGTGGAGTGCAGAAACCCAAACATCCAGGCACAAGCATGACAGGACCAGAGAGCAGCATTTCTGCACCATGGCTCTGGCCAGAACTGCTGGCCCAAGGCTGAGCCTTAATAGAGCACCTGGGCTGTGGCAGAGGCTGTGGGTGAGCCCCAACTGAGGCTCATCAGGGCAATTAATGCCTATTAGTGGGACTGGTAAGGACTAGTTTCCCTACAAAACGTGGCACTTTGGTATCCAGCAGAAAGACACGAGAACACTCCAGAGACTTTGTGTGTGAGTCTCAGAACAGCATGGATAGAGAGATAATAGCAAAACACACCAAGCTAACTCACTGACTTGTCCTTATCTCCTGCTGCAGTGAGATTGTTCTCTAGCCTAAAAATTAAGTGAATATCAATGGAAGTTATTGATTGGCAGCTCTGCAGATAGATATCCCGTGTCCATGCACAGAGCAGAGACTGCAGAGAAAAACATGACAAATACAGTGGCATCAGATGCAGCAAGACCGTGACCATCCTTCTCCTGGGCTGTCAGGAGCAAACTGCTCTGTGGAGTGGCTTCACCTCCACACAGAGTGTGAGCAGTGGATTTGCTTAGGTTTTAGTCACTGCAATGAGACTGCATAGCCTCACTCCCTAAAAATTGCTTTCAAAACTATTTAACCTGTTTATACAAGGTGATCCTTTCAGATTTCTCGGGGTACTTCCATCCAGTTGGCAATAACTTCCTCGTGCCCTATTCCTGTGTGGCAGCAGGTTCTGCACAGCCTCAGGCTGTGCTGATGGGGCATTTGTTGCTATCCTTACCAAAAGTACCCAAACCTGACTGGAGTGAGAGGAGTACTGGGAGGAGAACAGAGGTACAGAGATCTCCCACCCAGAGAAGTGAAGAAATAAGTGAATGAGAGGGAAGTATCAGGAACCCAAGGCCTGAATTTAAGGCTTGCAGTGCAATGTGCACTCAGGCATGTCCAAAATAGATATTTGAGTTGTGATCAAGTTGCTTACCTGATATCAGAAAAAAGATCTAAAAGCTGAGGACCTTTTTGGAAACACAGCACAGAAATTTAGGACTTCAGTGGAAGTCAGAAAATTGAGGAACTATTTTTTTTTAGGGCACTACCTGACTTCTGAGAAGCAGCAGTGTGGTGTAACAGTGAATCAATAAAGAGAATAAATGATGAAAATCTAATGGACTCTCAACATCAAGCTGTGCTGTACAAACCTGCCCACCAGTCCATCTCAGATAACACAGCATCTCAGATAACACTGATAAATGTCCTGAGACAGACCACAGGCAGCAGCAGATTACGTGATTATCATTCATTTCAGAATGCATCCATCTATCTGTAAATGAAAGTCTTAAGGAAGCACTCTCACCTCCTACTTAATCTCCTCTCTTCTGAAGAGCAGATCAGTGACTCAACTTTTCCCAGCTGTGCCTCCCCACAGCAGAGCTCAGTTCACAGTGTCTGGGTCCCAGCTGGCTCCCCACCCCACCCTGCTCCAGGAAGGAAAGGACAAGAGGGTCATGGTCAGCAGAGTTGGCTCCAGTGTAGGAAGAGCTGCAGTCACACACTTAAAGCCTCGAGACTAATTCATGTGGGACACAGGCAACCTGAGCTCTCATTTATGCCCACTCTGTGGCACAAGTGGCCTCACTAAGTGTGCAAGTTCTCACTCCTATCTAAAGAGTGGAATATTTTTCCCTCAGTGTAGTGAAGAGAATGCTTCCCAAAGGCTCTGGGGTTGGAGACACAAGTATGAGGAATTCCTCCTCAAACTCCTTCGTACAGAATTAGCTGTTACATGTATGCATTTTCTTAGGGCTGAGATCCCTGTTTAAACTGGAAGTACTACTATTTCATTCTACTAAATGTATTCATCATCCCCAGCACAGCTCCATTACAGCATTATAAATAAGCTTGTTCATCAGTCTGCAAGATCACATTTGACAAATTAAATTTCCATTAATAAAGGTTCCCTCTTCCCTCATACCTGTGGCAGAGGAGACAAGGGTCATGCTGGCTGGTATTTTGTCCTTTAGATAGCAGCAAGGAAGGAATCTCTTCTTTCTAAAATACAGAGGCACAGCAGGTGAGGCAAGAATCCAGGCTGAAATCTTTTGAATGACAGGCCAGTGGGGAAAGTACCAGATCTGTCACCAAGTAGCATTGCCAGTGCTCAAAGAGCCTAAGTGCTCTTCTATTTCAGCATAAAAAGCTGCTTTAGTTCAAAGAGTTTGCAAAGATTTCCCACACAGCAAGGGTCATCCCTCTGTCTCACAGGGACTTCTCAGGAGGACTATCTCCATGTCTGGTGCACCTTACCTCAGATAAGTCTCACATCTGGCATTGCCCCCATGCTGCATGTCCCACTCCTACACACAGAAGGTGCCTGCAAAGCTGTGCTGGGAGGTAAGAGAATGATCCAGCTGCAAATAATCCCACTGGAAGTGTTCACACTGGGAATGGCTCTGTCCATGGGAGAGGGAAAGGGTTGTGCATGAAGAAACAGGCATGGCACAGCGTAAAAAAAGTCATTCAGTCAAACCCTCATCGTTGTCTGTCTGTCTTCAAACCCCACCACGGTGATGCCAAGTGTTAAAGCCAAGTCTGACTGTGCCACCCCCTGCCAAAAGCAGCAGGAAACCTGCTGCCTCAGGACTCTCAAGGGCACGGGCAGAGACCTAATCCAGGCTCAAGGAACTATATACATTACAATGCAATTGAGAAGCTGATACACCACCTCTCACATGCTGTCCATTACTGACAGACAGAAATAGAGCTATTGTCACCACACAGGGCGTCATCAATTGGCTTTTTAAAATATGCTTGATGGCAGAAATTTCAAGGGCAGCACAAAGTGTCAAACTGCAGCCTAACCTCTCTACATATGGCTCAGAAATTGGTATTTTATTACAGGTAAAATATAAGCAGCTTCAGCCATGCTATTATTATTATAAGTTAACTGTGAAACTATTGCTATTATTTCCAGATGGTTATTTAGTTGTTTTAATTTCTGGCACCTAGAACAGTCTGTGGTTTTGCCAGGGTTTGTAAATACTCCTTAAATCTTCCTGACACAGGGTTTAGTAAGAAGGTAAAAGTGTTGTATTTCCCACTGAACAGAAGGGGCAGACCAAAGACAAACACTAGCCCAGAATTATAAACTGCCTGAATAGTGGAGACAAAATTAGGAATAGGAAGAAAAGAAAATGAGATTAACTGAGGTGGGAACATGTAGAGAAAATAGGAAAATGGAAAAGTAAGAGACAGGGCTCAGAGGAAATGTAACCAAAGTACACTTCCTCATTTTGGCCAGCTGATATCATGCCATCCCAGTTTTCATACCTTGTTGCTCATGGAAGGAAAAGCCTAAGGAAGGTATCAAGGATAAAGTAGGTTCTCTCTCTTTTCATCATCAGCAGAAGCCAAACCAGATTTTACTTAGACAGAAGACCTCTCTAAGAGGACTTTAAAACCATGCAGTTTGAAGCCTTTGCATCTGTACATTTAAATGCTGATATGCACTGATACTTGTGTAATAAAATGAGTGCACATCCCTCACAAGTGCTTGGACTACACCAGCTGAAAGATCCTGACAGAAACTGAGCTCTGAACCTGCAGCAGCTCGGCAGGAGTTGGTGACTTTACAGAGCACCTCCAGAGGAAGCAGAGCTTTATCCTCGACTTTCAAAGAACACTCTTATGTCTTGCAAACCACATTTGACATTCAGCTTGTCCTACAAGGGAAGGGCAGCTTCTGACTCTCTTTCCTTGCAGCTTCCAGTCTTTTTCCTCCCTGTTAAGCTGGAAGGAGTAAGGACATGTCAGTGGAGTGCAGGCTGTTTGCTAACAGGAACAGTCAGGGAGACAAGTCAAAACTACTGAGCCACTCTTTATCCCCAAAAAGCACTTTGCAGTGGGGGAGCTGAGAGGGAGCAGGTTTTTCACCGAGGTATCAAAGCCATCTCTTTCCCTGAGCATTAATATAATCTGCACCTGTGCTCTCTCTGCATAGCAGCACCGACTTACCTCCCCCTCAGGCTTCCCAAATAATGAAGGTAGCTGCAGCCTCGGATCCTCCTGTGGGAACTGCCAAAGTGGGAAAGGGTTTTTGGAGAAGTGGAAAATCTCAGGGAAATCTCTTATGTGGAAAGTTAATAGGTAGATACTCTCGAGGCAGCTCGAAGAAATAGTCACACACGTTTCATTTTCTTAAGTGGAAAATATGTGCTCAGACTGCCAGATTTCTCAGCCCCTTTTGTGCATTGAGCAGCTCCATAGAGATGATGAAAATGTGTCTGTTGGGGGGTTCTGCCTCAAAGATGAGGGGCCCACCTCTGGTTCGGCTGTGCTGTTTGTGGCACTAATCATTTTTTAATTGGCTTTTTAAAATGTGCAATTACAAGCACATTCTTAGCACCTTTCTAAGGCAGAATGGGTTCCCTGGGCCGAAGGCTCAGCTCCATAACCACTCACCCTGTGCATAACTTCCCTGGCAGGAGAAGCCTTGTCAATAATTCATGAGCAGCACTTGCAGATTGAGGCCCTCGAGCACTTTTACTGTTGCTGGGAAGAAAGGAAAATGGGGTCGCTCTGTAAAGGTGTGACATTTATATAAAAAAAAAAAAGCCAACAGCACTTTGAAAATACTTTGTTGGATTGTTCATAAGAGCACAATGGAGCTAACCTGATCATCTGCTCAAAGTTCAGAGAGCTCACGTGTGGGCTTCTGAAAGGCAGGAACAAAGCCAACTTGGCCCAAACAACAGCTCATTTGTCTTGACCATTTGGACTGCTGACTTTCCTCAGCTGCCTGTGAGTTTTCATGTCTTCATATGGCTGCAGCATGCATTCCCTGGCTCTGCTTCCATCTATGGCTGGATCAGATTGGCATGTTGGAGTGTGAAGGCGAATTTCATTTCCTTGTGGTCTTGTACTTGAAATATGATGGCAGGGAGACATTATCCCTTGAACGCATTTCACTGACAACCTACTTTGTATTTCCAAGCAGATCCTTTGAGAAAAATCCACTTTCCTTTCCCCACTTTTCTCCTCCAACTTTCTTTTAGCATTTTTCTCTGCGCCAAGATGCATTACCAGATTTTTTTCTCCTCCATCAGATAAATAAGTCAGGTGCATATAGAAGTGAAAAAACGTTTTTAATCAATTAGCAGAAGTTCCCTGCTGACAGCACTGCAATCACTCAGCTAGTATGATAAAGATGCTCATCAGAGACAATTGTGAAGAAGTTAATTCCTCTAGGAATTGGCTGTAGCTTCCCTGACAATACTGCTGGGAGCAGTTTTGGTCAGAAATGTTTTCTCCCAGAGTGGACATTGATCACAGCTTTCCCAGCAGTTGCTAGTTCCACTTCTCTGATTCTTCCTCTATTCCCCTGTGAAAAGGGAATTTATTACCACAAATCAGAACTATAAATCTGGGATACCATAAGGCAGACAAGCTCACCCCAGAAGCCAGGTGAGAGGGGACACATTTTTATTCTTTGGCCTTTGTAATGCCAGGTTGGGGAGGCAACAGAACAGATCACACACCTGTGCATGCTGTTCCAGCCAAGAGTCTGACTCTTAAAACACTCCCCCCACCTGCCAGCCCCAGCCTTTGGAGGCAGTGACCTGGAGCTAAAACGGTGTGGCTGCTCCCACTCCCTCCTCTGCCTGACCTCCTGGCTCCTTTTTCCTCCCCTCATCCCTCTGCCCCTCAGAGAGCAGCCCCTCTCCATGTCACAGGGAGTGCTGCCCTGCCATCTGGAGCAGCATCCAAGCCTAATTGAATTTGAAGGGAAGCAGGGAGCTGGTCCTGAGGAGAGACATTTCCTGACCCTGCCTTTTGACCCCGACTCCTGCCAGTGCAATGTCTGCTTGGAAAATTAAACACCTCCTGAAGCTCTGCTCATTTTTCCCCTCTCAAGCTCAGGGGTTGCCTGCTATGTACCCTGTGGCCTAGCACATCTTGGAATGATGCCTTTCTCCTCCAGCTGACTTCCACATTAGCTACCACAGAGGAGCTCCTTCTGTTACAGGAACATCCCACCATCGGCCTGGTCCCAATCCTGTGCCTTCAGGGCAATGAAATCTGTTTTTCCCCATGTGGAAGGGTCAGACACGGCCCCCAGCTCCCCTCTCACTCTGAGTTGTAACATACAAATAAGATCCCACCAGCCTAGAGGAAAAGCAGCACCGAAACACGAACAGCCCTCCACATGAAAGATGCAGGGAATGTCAGAAACTAATGGGTTTGCTTCCTATGGCACAGGCTGAGCCATGCTTATGGATAACCTGTTTAATGGATGGTGAAATCCAGCAACAAGAAATTTCTAATCATTGCTCAAAGAAATTACAAATGGATGTCAATTGACACATAATCCAGATGTGCTTACAGGTGCCAAGGTTCTGGCAACATCACAATGTTAGGTACCTTATTCTTAGTATCCATCCTCATATTAGACAGACATAAATTAGAATCAAGTCTGACCCAAGCCAAGAACAATTCCATGCAGGGAGAGAACAAGGCACTAAATTAAGTTCACAGATAGAGAAGGAAAGCTCAAGGACTTCTGATGATCACTCCTCTTTGACAACATGTTCAGCAAGCCTTTGAGAAAACTTCCACCTGAAATGGTTTGGCCTTACATTACCTGAACTCCCAAGAGGAAACTGGGTTTGGGAGCAAGAGCTGAGGGGCTGCCAGTGCAGGACATCATTTATGGGAGAAGCTTCTCAAACCTCTCTGTGCTGAGGCAGTCATAGAATCATAGGATATCCTGAGTTGGAAGAGATCCACAGGATCCTGGAATCCAGCTCCTGAGTCCTACTCCTAGCAGCTCCCTGGAAAGCTGTACACTCATAGGGAGCACTAACAAGGAGGTGAAAATTTAATTTCACACTGAAGCCTAAACACAAGACTCAGCAAGAAATGGCCTCTGGCCAAGTGGTGAGATAAATGAGGTCACTGTTAGGAATAAATCTGAAAAGCTGGACACCACCAGAGCTAACCTAATGTCAGGAACAGTATTTTAACCCAGACTGAGTCTGACACACGAGTAGCTGTGTCAGCAAGGGGAGAGCACTGAATCAGTCCCCCCGAGCTCGTGGCTGCACTTTCCCTGCACACACATCTCTGCTTCAGTGCAAACCCAGTCCCAGTGAGCCTCGTGTGAAGGGTGGGGGTTCCCCAAATCCTCTGTGGTCCTGCCTTTGCAGTGCCATCACCGCTGCTTCTCCTGTTACAGGAGTCTCCAGATGCCCATCCGTGAGTGCAGGAACTTGGCCATGGGGACTGGGGGTCACCTGAACACAGCAGAGGCACAGGAAGGGCCATGTCTTATCCCTGCCCCGGATAGCTCAGGGTGTGCCACTGGAGCCACCTCAGTTTTCCCTTTGAGCTGCTGAAGCCTCGTGGGGTGATTTAGTGGAGTCTTTCCTTGGGGATGGAGATGAAGCCACATGGTTCTGGAGTCAGGACAGAGTCACAATTGCTACCCAGGCTGTGCTGGGACTCTGATGGATAACCTGCAATCTGCAGAATGTGAGGGCCAAACATCTGCCACGGGAAAGAGGGAGCACAAGGAAAATGCAAAGGAAACCCCTCTCCTGTCAAAGGGCTGAGCTGGGCTCAGTCGCTGCTGCTAGAAACTGCCTGGAAGCACAAATGTTAATGTTATGCCAGATCTGGCACAGAGGCAGAGAGATTCATTCCATTTCATTATGAAATGATACAAGCACCATAAAGTGTCAGCTTTCAAGCTCATAATTTATAAATTAAGTGTAAATAGCATATTCTGACCTCCTCCCCAGCCACTCATTTATCCTTCCCCCATGAAAAATTAATGAGTCTATAAAATAGCTTGTAAATTTAGAGCAGTAATTTTTTTTTTTATTTTTTTTTTCCCTAAATCAACAGTGTGATTTCACAGAAGCCCTGAAGCATTAGCTGGCTGCAGCCACAGCTGTTAATCACTGGTCTTAGGTGTGCTACTACGCCACAGGATGCAGACCAGATTTCTGATGCAGACCAGTGTCAGGGACAAGATAAAGCTCTCTGAGGTTTTTAGGCTGCCCTAGTAGAGCAATCCCTGCTTTCCACAGCCTGGCAGGCTGCTTCCTTCAGGGGGTGCTTGAGGACTTAACATCTTATCCAAGACATCAGGAGAAAAATTCGCAAGACAATTCTTAAAATAAAAGTTTCTAAGTGGAAAATTCACCCCCAGCAAAACTTTTGGTTTGTGGGAAGGGAAGCGAGCAGAACCAGACCAGCTAGCTCCCTGTTTCCACTATGAGGATTCCCTGTGGGGCTCTTCTGCTATCTGAAGACCTTTTAAGCTTTCCTTTGCACAAAAAGCTGCATTGGTCATTTTGCAAGGCCCTCTCTAACTTTGGGAGGACCTGTATTCCTGCCCCTTGGTGCGTACATTTACCAACTCCGTGCAAAGGCCAGAAAAAAACAGGTGATGATCAGAGAGGAATGGGAGACAGGTAAGATGAGGAACAGATGGGGCAGGCACAGCATTCCAAGGTGTTGGAGTCACAGAGAACCACAACGGATGAGTGCAAAGGACAGAAAACAGACTGGCCTGGAGGTGCCCACGTGGGTGTGAAGGTGCTTTCCACGCAGCTGAGGACATTGCTCAATAAAAATTGCTTCACAGAAATAAACTCCTATTGCTAAGGTCTGTCATGAAATATCCATCTCTTTTTAACTGATCAGCAAAAACCCCACATACTGGAGTAAACAAGGCAGAAAAAACAAAGTATGGAGACCTAAGTATGACCATGCTGAGTATTCCTTCTTCTCTACAGCCTATCATGAACAGAAAGTTACTGTGAAGATTTATGACAAAAGTGGCAGATTTTATTCATCAAATTCCTACAATCAACCATTAAAATCAATACTATTCCTCTGGGGACAAGATGGAGAGACAAATGTAATGACTTTATGCCGCATGTAAAATATTTGTAATTGAGCAAAAAGCCCGATCTCAAATGCTTAAAAATATAAGGCTGGGGCAGCAAATGTGATTGGATTTCTTCTAATCTAATCATTTTAGTCCATATGTGGCCCCCAATCTGTTTAGGATTGTTAAAATTCCTGGATATTGTAGTGCCTTCCCCAGAGAACGCTGGGAAGAGCTCCGGACAGCCTGGACCAGATGGGATGCCAGTGACTCCAGCCAGCAAAGGCAGAAAGGAGGACAGTGGTTAACTCCTCCTCTGCCGGCCCCCACAGAGGAGAGCTGGACAGGGAGATCAATGCAGGCTGCTTTCCAATGCTGCAAAAGGCAGGTTTTATTTTAAAGCTCTCAGGAGCAAGCTGGTGCAGCCCACGGGGACAAGCAAAGCAAGGACCAATAATCACATCCTTCTGAAAAACTGGTCAGTGCTGGGGGTGGAAATTGGGTTTTTTTGCAAACTCTCCTGGAAGGAGGGGTCCCAGGAGTCCAGGAGGAAAGTGAAATGCTGTAAATGAAACCAGCACCCAGGAGATGAAAGGCCTCTTGGTCAGACTGAAGGTGTTTTTCAAAATCCTATGGAGTTGCACAGGATCAGAGAGCATTGAAAGATGCACAAAAGTCAGCAGGGCCCTGCTCGATTTAAGAACAACAGTCTGGCTGCTCAGCACTCCCTGTCCCTCTCTAACCTGACACTGAAAGGAGTGACCCAACACCTCAGAACCTCCAGCACAGGAAACACTTGGATGCTCCTTGTCACCAGGCTGGATTAGTTCTATTTATACAAGTTTAATGCTTTGTCATGTAAAACAAACAACACTGTAGCTAAAGACAAAATAGAGGATTACCCTATTAAAACAGTGTAGTGATTACAGATACCACCACTTCATTCTGCCTCTGACTTTCTTAACTGAGATAACCAGCAGTTTACAGCTAAGCTGGAAACATCACCTTATTTTTCCATACCTGCCCAAACTGCTATGCTGCTTTGATGACTTCAAGGGAATTCTGTAGGTGTTTTCTAAGGAATTATTTAATGGGACTTAACCTAAAATCCTGGAAGCCTAGGGGCTATGGTAAAAGGAAATGAAAGTACCAGCTCAGGACTTTCAATATGTTTTCCTCTTTAATTCATAGAGGAGCTGTCAGTGTAATACTGACTCCTAGCTGAGTACTTGAAGATCTTTCTGTTGCACTGAATTTACACTTGTGGAAGAACAAGTTTACCCTAAAAATAAGAAATTTTCCCATTAAGTTGAGTATACTAACCTCAGAAGCAATCTCTCACATCCTACAAAACCAGCTTTGCACAGGAGACATCCCCTACATCATATCTATCATTTCTTGACAGACTCATCTGAGCAATTGCAATCGTTCTTAAAAATGTGGAATATGAGAACAGTGAGGAGCAATCAGGTGTCCATAATACTTATTTTGTTGGTCACTAAAAGACCCTTCAAGACCATCTTTAGTTTCAACAGCAGCAAAAAAGACCATTTTGAATGTGCCAACATCTTACTCTGGAGAGTGACTGCTAAGGAAAACTCAAGCGTTAGTGGATAGAAATTATCCCTGTGTAATTCCCTGGAGAACTTCTCAACATTGACATGCCATAATAGGAGCTACAGGTCCAAAACGTAGGTCACCAGCTTTTTATCCTACAAACCCACTATGTACTGCCAGGACAACCCATCAGCCCCTAAACAACCTACTCCTGTATTCTCACCTGGGTACAGGCTGCAGGAAAAGTTCAAGTCTGCTTTTCACTTAGAAGCAACTCCCTGTCTCTCCTGCTTGTTAATGCCGCTGAATAGGAACAGACTTAGGGCTTTTCTCATTTGACAGTTCTCTGCATTGCCAGGATTTGACAAAACCTGGAAGAAATAAAAGCAGCTGCCCCACTAAAGTACCCTCAGTAGTTTCAAGTGCCAGACTTTTGCTTAGGATTGACTTTCACAGCTTCAAAGGGAAGTGTGATTCTTTCTGGAGCCCAGCTATGTGTCTAGGATGGTATTTTTTGAACAATAATGCTAACCAGAAGTACATTAACTCATCAAGGACTTACTGGCTCCAGTAACTATCAAGAAATGATTTGGACAACCTCTCGACTTGGGAGGGGATTTTTACAGAAATTTTCATCCCCCTTTCCACAGCCATAAGGGCAAGTTAGATTCTTTTGCTAAGAGGAATTGATTGCAACCTGAAGCCGTTGAAAATGCAAAACATGTTTGGATGCTATAATTCCCCCCTTTAGGCATCCATAGCTCGGGGCTGTGAAGGCAGTTTGTACATGAAGATTAATTCAGAAGGCATTTTGCAGGCAGACAGGTAGCTGGGAGCCTAAGACTGACTATTCTGCCTCAGTTGTTCACAGAATACATATGTGCATGTGTAAAAGAAAGGGAGAATACTGCTTGTCTCATAACTCAAAGATTAGATTTCTCGTTCCCCATGCATTTTTAATTTGCTTACAGAGCTTCTTGAAACAGAACTCCCTAGGCTGGGCTGGGGGCACAGGGAAATCGTCTGTGCTTGGGAATTGCCAGAATTAACAGCCAGGGGCTGATCCAGCTGGGATGGGAAGACAGTGCAGCCCTGTTCCCACTCTCCCCTGTATCGCACTGACAGGGAGGACTGGAGCTCTCCTGGCCCTTCCCACAGACAGTTTCCTGACAAGGGTGACCCAACCAGCTCGAAGAGGGGTTACCACGGCAGGGAAATTGCTCCATCAGAAATACCCATGGTCCATTTTCTGCATGTCCTTGCCAAGCAAAAAGCAGCATGACAATTCTCAGAGCTGTGCTCTGTGGGGTGAGGCAGGGTGAGCCTCCAAGCACCCCTGTGCAAGGCAGGCCATGAAACAGCAACCAAACGCTGCAGGCAGGGCTTGCTCAGGGACAGCGCTGCCAAGGCTGCAGGGCACTCCCCTGGCTTGCACAATCCCTCACCTGAATACAGAAATTCAGACTGCAGTTCCAGAAAATGAACATCTGAAGTGTCTTTGAGAGCTTCAGGCTAAATCCCCAAGTCTGGCTTTTTGTTGCCATTTCAAAGCAGCTCCTTTGTTTTAGCATTACTGATCTTTTAGCAGAGCCACCATGTAATTGAGTATAAATCAAGTCTCTGGTGTCAGAGGTGGTCCACCTCTCACATTTATGAAAGGTGTGGATGGGCAGCAGGGCTGGAACAGAAGTAGGATCTCTGAACAGCCCTCTTGAAGTCACCGACTTGGCTCTGAGGGGAGCAGAGCCTGCTCATTACAGACTTTTTCAACTGAAAAGGCCATTGTACCAATTTTTTGCCAAATCAAGGACTGATTTATCCCTGTTGTAACTTCACTGAGTTCAGTCAAGCTATACAAGTCATGAATTTAGCTCTTAAGTTTCTCCACAGAGAATACCTTTTTCCCCCTTTGATAGTGCTTCAGTGAACCTCTCTGAAAATTTATGAGCACAGATTCTACTCCAGCAAAGCATGTAAGCAGACACACATGGGAAGTACGTGAGAAATTGTCCAGAGAGGAACTGGATTATTTCCATACTTAAATGATCACCAGCCTCTTTCACCTGACACCCTTGCTCATGTTTTATTCAGTGGGAAACAGGGCTCCTTCAAGCGTTTGGCTTCCAACGCTGAAATGATGGCCAAAGACTCCCACTGGCTTCCCTGGAAGCTGAATTTTGCTGTGGGTAATGGTTTGTTTGAATGGCAGTGGGGAGCTTTGGGGAGGACAAGACAGAGAGTCCACCCCATCTACAACAAACACGTCCACTCTGTCCAGATTTAGGGATTTTACCAGACATGAGTGACATCTGCTTCTGAGATTTGCCCAGAGCTATCCCTCCTTAGCACTCTCTGGCCTACAATTCTCCCTGCTGACTTCCACCCATGAGTCCCTCCAAATTCCCAGCAAAAATAGACTATAGTCCCTGCACTTAAATTTATTTTCACAGGAAAAAAAATTTGTCACAATATATGTCCTGCTTTCAGAGCACATTTTTGATGCACCTCATCTGACCTACGTTTCCCTCTTCCAGGCCTGCTCTGGGACCTTACTGGACTTTGCAGCAGCACTTTTTTCTCCTGTTTCTCTTCCATTAGGGAAGCAGTTTGGTTCTGGCTAGGTGCTTACATTTTCATTAGTTCCCAGATCTGTTACACAGACTTTACCTGTGCTGGATTTCACACAGAATGATGGTTTGTCCAACAGACCCTGTTTGCCATTTACCCTACTTTTACCATTTTTCTAGCATACATCCTGCAATGTCCCCTCATAGATCCACAGTGCCAATACCCTGATCATGCAGTGCCTGTATCAAGCCTCCCACGTGCTGTCCCTTTTGTACCAGTTGCTCAGCCAAACTTTTCAGCAAACAATTCATGAACACCTTAATTATTCCTGCCATCCTCTGCAGTGAGAATAAATGCACTGTAAATATTTCTCTTACATCGGTCAATGAGCAAATTTACATTTTCAGAAGGATCTGCTATGCAAAGTCTGTTGAAGCCTCTTTCTACTTCTCCCTAATCTGGCCCTCTTAGCAAAGTTTTAGTCTTGGGAAGGCTTAAACATTCTAACTCCAAATCCAGGGAGACAATAGTAAAGGGTTACTGCAAGTCACTCTTCAAACACTGGACAAGAGACTTTATTTAAAAATAAAGCCTCCCTACAATATTCTGTCTTTTCCCCCTGCAAAGTGCCTGCCTGGAAGCTCACGCAGCTCCCTGGGGCTTGCCTTTCTGAGCAGGCATCCCCACAGGACCGATCCCAGAGCATCTTTCCTGACATCCCAGCCCAAGAAGTACAAGCAGCATGTGAATCCTGGCCATACACTGCTCTCACTCAGCAGGAGTGGCCTGAAAAGAACCATGGCTTTGCTACAACTGCTTTGTAGCCCCAACAAGCGAGTGCTTGGCTTGCTGTGAGCCATTTCCCATGCACCCTTTTGCTGCCTCCTCCCTCAGCCACGCTGCTTTCACATCAGAAATGCTCCCCCAGCCCAGACACTTCTGGAGTTTCTTACACAGCCTCTGCAAGCCAAGAAAACTGCTCAGCTCTATTCAGTAGATTCCTGACAGCCTTCAAAAGGACTGCTAATTCCAGCCTGCTTTAAAAATGCAGAGCATTCTCTCCCTTGCAGCTTTTCTGCCTTCCCTGCTTTAGGTCAGCACCTGTTGGGCCCATAAAGCAGCACACCAGAAACTCAGAACACCTGAAATCCTCTGGAGCTCCTACAGTGCTGAGGGCAGGGAGATCCCACACTCCCTGGAAGGGCCATCGAGCTGCTAACACAAGAGTAGTTTTCAGGAGGAGCGGGGTGCCCCCCTGGCCGGCTCGGACTAAGGGCTGACAAGGGTTAACAGTGTGTGCTCCTCTCTCCATCGCACCCCCTCCTCCTCCTCACTGTGCATTTCAGTCACAGAGCTGCTCCCGGGCAGCCAGCGCTGGGATTAGGCTGCAGGAGCAGTCTGGCTGACACTCGGGGCAGAGCAGGCTCCTGGGCTCCCAGGCAGTGCACCCCGACTGCTGCACAGCTCCAGGAGCAAGACAAGAACTGAGGGAACAACAACCAAGACTTGGGAGACTGCAGAACTGGGCAAGTTTAAAACAACCTTTGAAAACACCCAACTCAAGAAAATACCAAAATCCTGGTGTTTTCTCTTTTTTTTTTTTCACTTTTCTTGAAGGATCGCAAGCATTTTAGTTGCTATGTCTGTTCAGGAGCCATATGGAAAAATCAGTCCTGTCCTGTTAAACTGGTTGCAGAGTTTTGATTTTCATCTGCCTACAGAGATCTGAAAAGTCTATGTGCTTTTATGGTTTTTTGGCAAAGAAAGCAAGTGGTCTGAGGATCATCTGGCCAGGAACACAACAGGTAAGCACAGTATTTTTTGTGTAACATATTTCCAACAGTCTGAGAGTATATTGTTTGTGTAACTGAGTGAAAAGAGCCTTTAGGATGATGCTCTCTTTGGGATAAGCTGATCATAGGTTTGTTGATCGCTTGGTTTGTTTGTTTTCCTGGACAAGAAAAGCTGAGCTGCTGTGGTATCGGTGTGGTTTGCAAGATCCTGTCATTTAAACAGCAGTAAGACTTTTTTTTAATCCTCTCCAAAGCACAGAACAACTCGGATTCCACTGTGAAAGGTAAAGCAAAATATTTGGGGTTATATTTTAAATCTGTAAGCTATAATTAGACTACAAGAATAACAAAGTGGCAAAGTGACTCAGAGTCATAAGGAAAAGCTCTGTTATAAGAGCATTAAAATGGAATTGATATGGAAACCTTAACTATTCTTTCAACTTGCTCAGATGGTTGTTTAAGCCTGCATTGAACCAGGTGATAAAATATTACAAGCAGGCAGAGAATAAACCAACTTTATCTGGATGTTGAGTGGGACATTCAGATGACCTGGTAATGATAATTTCCATAATCATCTCACTGATACTAAAAATGTGCTTGACTATGGGAATCCCAGATTTTGTACATAAAACCTACAGATGTATTCAATGCTATACCTAAACATGCATGTTTGAAATGGATTTTAAAAGGAAGGGGTCCTTTTATAAAGTCACTTTAATTGTGATGGACAGCGGGTCTGCTGAACTGGAGATCTGACTGCCTAAAATCGTCCACACTTTTGCAGGCACTATGGGGAAAGAGCTGATCTCAGAAAGAAATAAAAATGACAAAGAATTGAGCCTTTATCTTGTATGTTTTCTCCTATCACCAGCCAATAATCAGATTTAACCAGGATCTTTACTCCTTGCTGCTTGTAAGATGCAATAGGCTACTTTTTCCTCAAAAAAGGGATCTTGCTCACAGAGCTCCCTCTGCTTTCCAAATCCCTGAGCTACAGCTGGCACCTGCATTAAAGGTCTATGCCCTTTCCACTTTCATACTTTCTGAAACGGCATGTGGCAGACAAAAGAGTTGTAAGCATAATCAGTAACTGCACGTAGTGCACTGTCAAAACTTCTTGTCCTAACTGGAGTCATCTCCTCTGTGTAGCTCTGGGCAATGCTTACACCAGTTTAAGTAGTGTCAGTATTTGCTGGGGACTGGTTTTGTACTTTTCTTTCACAGATTCCAAGCTGATACTAAGGCCTGTTGTAAAAAGGGACATAACTGATTTTTTCTAAAAAATCTCTTGTCAGAGTGAATCCAATACGGTTGTTAGAGTTCCAGGGAGCAGCAAATGCTGAGACAGGCTGGAAGTGGTGCAGATAGGAGAATGATGTGCAATACAAAAATGTAAGAACGAGATTACTGCCCTACAGTAATAAAGCCTTCTTCCAAATGAGATACACAGAGCTTAAAATCTAAGTACCAGTTTAGGGATTCTTACCCAGGATTCTCAACCTTTGACCAAACAGTGTCTTACACAGCTCTGGATAAGTTATAGTGATCCTCTTATCTACATGTACCTACAGTCACAATGGAAAAAAATAAAAATTCAATGACCTCTGACAGAGCAGCAGGGTCTGGGATATAGTGATCTCCTGTGAGTTTTAAAGGGACAGTTCCATTACACATAGCTCAGCCTTGAAATTTAGTAAGCAAACATCACAAACTAGGAAAAAAGTCTTTTAAATGCAATTCTCCACTCATTTTGACAGCAGTAAAAAGATTTTTTTTTAATAACTGTGATGTTCCACTCGTGCTGCATTGACTATATTTTTTTCTATAATCAAAGACTTCATAGCAGTTTCTGCAAATAAATCTTTGCAGAGAGATCCTCTGAGGAATATTTCTGTGAACTTCAAACAATTCAGCAAAATGGAGACTGGCTAGCTGGGATTATAACAAATACCAGGAAAAGCAGAGGAGAAGAGGGTCACATTACTTTCTCTCCTATGATAGCCATTTCTGTTCACTTTTGTCATCTCACTTTGCAGTACTGAAGATGTTCTGGTTCTGGCTTTATCTGCCTCTCCATCTTCTCATGGCAACTTCTTTGTGCCATTCCATAAAAGCACCCAGCACCAGATACCAACAGAGCTTCAACACTGATCTCTTCAATTTCTACCACTCCCTGATACTTGCAGATGGCAAGGAAACTACAGTTCACCTGCTGAAGGATATACCCAAAAGGTAAGAGCAAATCAGCCACTCCCATTCTCAGGTATTTCCCCATGTCACTGGTAATTGCATGCTACCACTGCCAGCCAAGAATCCCTCTGCACCTGCAGGGCTCTGTCAGTGCACATTGAATTGCCAGAAACATGCCGCCTTCCTCAAGTGTCATTACCCTGCCCAGAATCTGGAACGAGCCTCTGAGATGAAGTTTAAATTCCTGTAGACATTTCAGCAGCTTTCTGTGGTGTTCGTCAGAGCAGCAGAACTGATACAGGATGCGTGGGCTCCAGGAGCAAATAGTTGTGTCACAAACAGCCCGGCTTCAGGTGTGCAGAGACAGCAGCCATCCTACATTCACGGTGAAACACAACCATTTCACCTAGCAAATTAACTACCCCAAAAATCAATAGAATATCTGCACGGACATCTTATCAGAAAAACTTCTGCCAGTATCCTGCACACTGAAAGTGTTTTTGTTGAATGGCACTACAACTTGCTAAGATCAAAAGTGCTTTGCATGTGGAAGTTCCACATTCTTCACCTTTCCAAAATATCTGCAAAGTCTTCTGCCATACCTAGGTATTTAGGCAATCTAGATATTACAACTGGCACTGCATCTGGGCAGCAAAGATCAATCTGCTGCTTTGGGAAGAGATGCACTTTGGACAGAGACCAGCAAATACAGATTTTGACATACACCCAAGTGGTCATGGAGCAGAGGGTGAGCCAGATTGCTCAGTCTTCATACGCATTTCACAGAAAAACTGGAACATGGCACATGTTATATAATGTGACCATGCTCACAAGAACAGAACGAGGATCTCTCCTCATTAAAGGAAAAGGGGTACTAAAATCTCAAAGAAAATGGAATTTTTCTACACTCTTGTGGCATAGCATTAAGACTGCAATTAGGAAGCAGTTTAGCATGATCAGGAAGGTTCTTATGAACCCCAGTCATGCAAACAGAAAGGCAAGAGATGACAAGTTTTGGCTTAGAGGAAAAGACTCGAGAATGTGGAACTGATTCCACTGAAGCTTCACTCTGGCCTAATAGCCATACCCTGAAAGTAAGCCAGACCTCCAGGCTGACAGGATCTATCCATAATGACTAGGCTTTCTCACTGGTGGACAACAAAAAAAACCCTGAATTGCCAATTGCCTTCATTTAAGTGCAGAGCGAGGCACCCAGATCCAAACAGTTCTGTGGCCAAGTCCGAACACTGTACAGTCTGTATAAAAACAACAGAAATAAAGCAGAGCAAGACAGGAGGTTGGGCTTTTTTAAGGCAGGAATCAAAACCCAACCAAGGAGACTGATGTCACTTTGTACTGTTCATGCATACGACGCAATTAAGGTAGAACCAGCAACAGGTAGTTATGGAGAAGGCAGTCAGCTAAATCACATCCATATTCCAAAATAACCAGCTAAGGATGAGATACAATGTTCATCTAAAGTGAAAAAAAAAAACAAACCCTCGGGGGAAAGATATTGCTTAAGGTAAGCGAATAAAGCTTCTAGCAAATACTTGTGGAATAGGAAAAAAACCCCACGGCATGTTTTCATCCTACATCTGAGGACTGCAGTCATTCACCATCCCTTTGTGTGGATGCACCTCAGAGAACAGTCATTTCTACCCAGAGCAAAGTGACCCACATCAGAATAGCTGATCACAAGGAGTTTTGGGCAAACTTGAATTCCCTGAAATACTCCCTCTATTTCTATCCACATTCACAGGTACTACTTTGTTTTGGAAGAGGGCAGGGTCCTTGCCCCTTTCTCGATAACAGTGACCCCCTGTGATGTTCCCATCGAGTGGAGCATACTTGTGTACAAGTCTCCACCAGGTTTCCCAGGAAAAGCAACACCAGGTAAGGCCTTTGGTCTGCCTAAGCAGAGGCAAAGAAAGCGTAAGTTCTCATAGGTAACTGTGTTACATGAAATTTCCCACAAGCCCAAACATCCCATGGCTCCCTCTCCTGTGAACTGTCACAGACTGACCCTGTCGCCACGGCTGAAACATGGGAGCCCATCAGATCTTGCCCTCAACACAAATAAATTAAGGATTAGCTATAAAAAAGTCTATGTCTAAGGTTAATATTTGGGAACAACTGCGGGTCTTCCAGGCTGCACAAACAGATCAACTTCAGGAGCTCTTGGTACAGGGCCGAACTTCCCTCTGCTGCCTCAGCCATTTTTCTGTGGCTTAGGTCACTTGAGGCAACCATTTGCTCCCCACATGAAGCAGAGAAGATTTAGCCATTTATTCTTGCCACACCTACCATGGCAGTGGGTACTATGGCAGTTCCTTTCTCTTGCATGATATTTTTAACTAATTTTTCAAACCAAAAATCTAAAAGCTGCCATTAACAAGTTCTTACCTGTCAAGCAGGTACACCTGACTGAGGAGTTCAAATTATACTCCTTTGAACTGATAAGTTTTCCCTCTTTATGAGACAACGGCCTAAAACTAGTACAAAGAAAAAAAACCTATCATAGAAATAATGAGTCTCCTTAAAGTAAAGTACCCTAAGAGACAGCAGATAGAAGGAGAAAATTGTAGGGGCACTAGGCATGATACAAGCCAAGCTTTTGCAAGCTGTGGTTTCATAATTATAGTATTCTTGAAAACATAATTCTACAGCTGCACTGCTAAAATAAAAGCTTCTCAAATTTTATTTTAATAAATTGCCAGTAGCAACTTATTTTTACTAAAACATATTTTTAGTTATAATTGCTGCTTTGAAGAAGAAAATACAATGTTCCCTAACAGTAAAACTTGTGTGATGTGCTTTATCTCACATCTTTTAAAACAGAAGTTACAAGTCTGCTTTTTGCCTGCAGGTGACCATGATACACAAGAAGTGTCCAAATCTCAGAAGGTTCCAAGCATAGTGTCCACCATCTTCAACTACAAGGGAAATTCTGTAGAGACTTACATGGGAATGTCTTCCCATTCTGCCCTCTACCTGCTGGAGTTCTTATCCACCGAGAGAGACACCCACATCACCGTGTACCTAACAACTGACACGACATCTGGGCACCTCTATCCAGAGCTTCCCATGGACCCACGCTTAGATGTGATCGGCGTTGGCCACACAACGGTGACTCTGGCCTGGAAACACAGCCCTTCTGTCCTGCAGCACAGGGAAAGCATCCAGTACTGCCTCCTAGTTAACGAAAAGCACAACTATAAGAGCTTATGTGCTGCTGAGACAGCCATCAGATCCTCTGGAATGAAGCTACCAGCCACGTTAGCTCTGTCCCTCTCTCCATACCTGCTGGAGCCGCAGCAGGTGATGATATTGTCCAACAGCGAACTGAGCATCATCAACAAAGTGAGCAGTGGGGAAGTCAGGCAGGTGTGCGTGGGCACCAGGAACACTTACACAGTGCCCAATCTCAGCCCCAGCACTCAGTATTACTTTGATGTTTTTATTGTCAATCTCCTCACAAATGCCAGCGCCGCATACACGGGGACGTTCGCCAGGACCCTGGAAGAACCCGAGCCCAAGGTGACAGAGCTGAAAGATGGCAAAGTGATTCACGTGGTCTTGGATGGGAAAAAGCAGAAATTCTACAGTCTGCAGTACCGGGCGAGGCACAAGAAAATCCACTTCACCTTTCTGTTGTGTCGGGGCCAAATACGAGTTCACATAACAAGGAATGGCAAAACAGTGGCATCGGAAAATCTCTCCGGGCTGAGGTATTTGTCCCTGAAGGGAAAGCTGCTGGACACCTATTTGGTGCAGCTGAGGTCCACAGAGGAATCTAACTCTTCTGTGAAGGTACAGGCATCCCCCCATTTCCACAAGCCCTTATTCCCACTTCTTCCAGAGAGCTTGAAAATCAAATCCTTCAGTAAACTGAGAACATGCAGGTCTGTGACCATTGCCTGGCTGGGAACACAAGAGGAGAGCAAGTACTGCGTGTACAGGAAAAAGATCGAAGAGGATCAGATCTGGGGGGAACTGCAGAGTGCAGACAGGTGCTCCGGGCCTGAATCTCGGCACAAATCAGAGAAAGTGCTGTGCAAGTACTTCTATGATCTAAACCTCCAGCGAGCCGTCACCACAGAGACCATCAAAGGGCTGGAGGCAGGGACATTCTACTTGTTTGATGTTTATCTCTTTGGGCCATCTGGCATCCCTGTCAGATATCACAGCAAAGTTGTGAAGACCAGGAAAAAATGCTGAAGGTTTTAAAGGAAAGCTTTGAAGTGAGTGAATGAAGGTTATTATCAAAATCTACACCAATCCAAGTCAAAGGCCCTGCAGTTTGAACTGTGCTGACACACAAAAGATTTAGAGCCATAAGACTCTACAGCAAAAAATATCTTAGATGATTACACTTACATCTTCTCTCCTGTGTAAGGTGGGGTGCTTTTTTTTCTTTTCCTGACTCATTCAAACATTAAAAACAGAGCTGTGAAACAAACTCGTACACATGGAAATAAAATAGCCCAAGAGTACCCATGAGAAATAGACTGGTTACCTAAAATGCTCCTGAAATCCAGCATACAAGTGATGGGAAATGCCTCACAAGAAGCACACATCATTTTTCAAGTCCCAGAGAGTTTTCCACTTTCTGTAACTCATGCAGCTAATGAGGAACTGAGAGACCCCACAAATCAGACTAGTCTTGAGAAACAGATTCCTCACTGCTTGAATAGGAACGGAGGCAAAAAGGAATTGAAAAAGCAGTGGAACTGATGTATAGCTCCACACCTTGAGTAAAGCAGGCTGAACTACATCTTCCCCTATTACCCGCATGCTTGCCTGGTTTCATTCCTACAGAGAAACTGTGCTTGGTTAGAAACAGACAAAATTCAGGCCAGGAACTGGCTCTGGATCTGGCTTTTCTGAGGAGTGTACAAATAGACTGCTGTGCTACTGCCCACGGAGGAAAGCAGCACTTGAGGAATCTTGACATAGGAAGATTTATCATCTATAGCCTCTGATATTGAGCTCATCTCTATGACTCTGTGACTCCTGACTGTAATATATTCATTCTTTGCATCCTCAAGCCAGCCTATATCAATGAATGCATTGCTTTGAGAAAAATTAAATGTGATTTTCCTATTAAATATCATGGAGGAGGAATATTTGTAGTAAAAATTCTGACAAACACATTTTGATTGTTCTGTTTCCTTGACCACCTTTCTTACATGACATGAGTGTAAAAAAAAAAAAAAGAAAGAAAAAATCAAATCTTCATAAAAAACCATTACACTCAACTTCAATTATCAGTAGAAAATATTTTGCACGTAGGCTCTTGGCAGGCCTGGAATCTACCTATGAAGAGATGCAATAGATGCACTAACCCAGAGGCTGCCAGAGAAATCTTGCCTGCAGTAATTCTTTTTCCTCTACAACTACACTAAACACATACAGAAATGATTAAATCCATTATTGTGTATTTGAGTCATTCTCTTGCAATTCAGGGTCATCAAAGCTCCAGTTTACTGAGTAATTATTACATCCAAGCATGTTTGGAGGTCCTTGGAAGGACTGAGTCAGTCCCGTGCACAGGCTGAGGGTTGTGTATCCTGCTCCAAAGCCTCTCTCAGCCCTGTGCACCCTGTTCAGGGCACCCTGGTTGTGTATCCTGCTCCAAAGCCTCTCTCAGCCCTGTGCACCCTGTTCAGGGCACCCTGGGACTGTTCAGCCCCAGAGGAGGGGCTCAGACCTTCCCGGGGGATCAGCTGCAAAGTCTGGGCTTGGCTGGGCTTTGCACTGCTGCAGGCGCTGCTCCGGACTGAGCAGTGCCACGGCAGGAGCCACGTGCTCTGCAGCCTCCTGTCCACACTCCACAGGCCTTTTGGCTAATTACAGAGGCTGGCAGCTGCTCTGCCTTTATTCCAAGGCAGGCCCTCCCTTCATTTGCCTCCTGCCAAAAATAGTCTGAGCTCAGAGAGCAATAGAGGTCATCTCCAGTTGGAAATCTCACTGTTTTCTGCCTCCCTCCTCAATTTCAGGCATTTATATTCTGGATGAATTTCACTTAGATGCCCGACAACTGACTGTAACAACAACCATAATTATAATAGAGGAAGAACGGGAAGATCTGTCTAACTGCAGATACAATATATTCTTAATCCCTTGTCCTCAGTCTGTCAGAGCATTAACCCTTGCTTTACCCTCTGTACACAACTGCCACAAAAATGTCCCTTGGAAGAGGAAGATACACTGGCAACATGACCCATAGCAGTGTTTCTACTAAAGCAAGGTTTCTACTAAAGTTTTTTACAACAGAACTGGCCTTGGGCTTCTCACTAATACCTTGTTTTAGGGCTGTAGTCAAGCATGTGAGGAAGGGATAGGAGAGCCTGAGAGAGGGCAGAGAGCTGAGCAGTCCAAGGTGGCACAGAAGCAAAGGCTGGGTGTTGCACCAAGCTGACTGATAGTTCATCTGTAAGGAAGGAGTTCAGGTTTGGAGGACAGCAGCTATCTCAGGGAGACTTTGAAAAGAGCCAGGAGAGTCTCCTCTTCCCAGATTCACCAGCCCCTCTTTACTCCTCCTCTCCCTGGCCACTGCCACACGCAGAGGAGCAGTGAGGCAGAGCCCAGTGGGAAGCTCTGAAGAACACAACTTACTGGTCCTGCAGCCCAGGCTGGGAGCCAGGCAGGGCAGTGCCCACTGGTGCTGGGAGGGCTGATGCCAGTCCCTCACTCACAGGAGGAGCTTTCCCCCACACACACCAAGCCCTCCATCAGCCGAGGCCCCTGCGCTCAGGAGAGAGCTCAGCTGTAGAGAGGAACATGCTGCTCTGTCAAAACCCATTGCCCCTAATACACCCAGAGCAGGTACCTGCCCTCCAGGTAGACCCCCACTTTGCTCATGTGCAGCCAGCCATGCTCTGTAATAGACCCCAGGAGCAGCAGGGAATAGAATATTCCTCTCCACTGATCTTTCCACTGTGATTGTGCCTGTGTGTGCGCCAGGCTGCAAACCTGAATTCAATTCACTCATGCCCACACCCTGCTCCTGAGGTAGGCTCTGGGTGCAGTGGTTTAAGCTGGGTCTCAGTGCTGACAGCTACCCTAAAAGTCTCAAAGGTTTATCCACAACAAAACCAGAGGTGCTGCATTACACCCTTGGTGCTCTTCCCATCCCTACACAGGCAGCTGCTTATGTGCACAGCTCCCCATCTTCAGCACTCACAAGTCCTTTTCTTTCAAAGTTGCTTGGCATCTTTCCTTTTCCCCTCCTTCCCATTTGACTAGTCCTGGCATACTAGGCCACGTCTGCCCATAAACATTTCCGAAGCCACCTCCTTTCTTGTCTTCATGCTTTCTGCAGTCCTTCCTGCTCAATTTTTTAGAGAAGCTCAATGCCTTCAGCTCAGCCTGTCCTAAGCTGTCATCAGCTCTTCCCATGTGCTTCCCAGCCCTGCTGAATCTGAGTCACATCAGAAGCGTAGACAGATCTTTTCACAGAGAACATTTTTGAGCAATGTTTTGGTCTTCTGGATCATTTAAAGTAAGTCATCAACATCATTATCAAGCCAAAGTATTTTTTCTGGTGTTCAGTAGTGGCTCCCAGCTTTTTTGTGTACTTCCAGCTAATGTATCTCAAGTCCAGTCACAGCTGAGATCAAAGGCCATGCATCGCCTCCCAGCATTTTTACAGAATTGCTCCCACTGCTATGCCACCCCTGGGAAGTGAGGGTCAGGGTACCAAAAGCAGAGCAGGCAAATAAGAGAAACAGGTTTCATCCCACATGCACTTCTCTTGTGGGCTCAGCCTCACAAATCAGAACTGCAATTGGCAAAATGAAGTGCTGGTATGTGAAACAGTGAAATAATAGAGGGGGGGCCTAAGCTTACCACTGTGTGTTGCTGTTAGCCACAAACTAGAACAGTGAGGGGCTCTTCAGCATCACCTTTCAGTGCTTCATACAACTGCTACCCACAGAAACTTTGAAATGTGACCCAAGTCAGTAACAAGTGCTTGTTTAATTTAAACACTTTGAAAGATACTGCTAAAACCAGTGCAGACCTTTCAGACACTGGGTTCATGGACTAAAAGGCATTTATGGGTTCATAAATGTTCATATTTAACTGACAACAAGAATCACCTATTTTGTCATTCCTTTCTTTTTTCCTGTATTTAACTGCCCATTTGTACATTCCCTGTTACTTTGAATAATAAATTTAAATACCCTTCCAAGTGGACCTGGTAGTTTAATAAATTGTTCCCTATCTGCCCACATTCGGGGATGCATTCACAGCTTAAAAAAAAAAAAAAAAATTGCTCAATTTCATCTTTGCATCTTGCTATTTCTTTTTCTGGCTGATGCTTTATCACTTGTAAGACTCCCTTCTAGCTTAAACAACATGTTAAGACATTCTTCCTACTTTGGCCTGTGGTGCTGAGATGAAATCCTTCTTGTTATTCGCTTTGAAAGACACAGAGCTGAAGTGTTGGTTTACATGTACACACATCACCCCCATTTTGGGCTTCCTTACTATTCTCTGTTGGGCTTTGTGGGTTAAGAATTTATGAGCCATGGACACTGCAGTTAAACATCCCGGCCACATGAAGCTTTGCACAAGGCATAAAATTTAATACTGAAAATCAAAATAGTATTAGCACTGACAGCACGTACAGAGCAGTGACCCCAAAATGCCAAAGGCTTTCAGGTGCTGTTAGAGCAGCTGAAGCTCCCTGGCATTTAGAGAAAAATGGATGGCTTGGCAGCTGATTAGTCATTCAGCAAAATAACCAACCCAGGCAAAACAAAATAGATGGTGGCTTTGGGGGAAGAAGGTGAACAAACGATGCGTGGCTGCTCATCAGTGTTACCTGTTCTGCACATGCAGGACAGAGAAATCAACAGGGTAACAAAGCAGGCAGGCCAATGTGCTTCTCTTGCACAACAACAGGGACTTCCCAGACAAGTCTCAAAGAATCTTAAACAACGGCATAGTAAAAAGTAGATCAATTTACTAGAAGAGGCAAGCAGTGAGTGTGTGTCTCACTGCTGCGCTGCATTCCTCTGCCCAGAAACGCGATATCACTCAAGGATGAGCCCGGACATCCCGGGCTGACAGGCGCCGCTGGCAGGAGCTGCTGTGGCTCCAGCAGCGCACGCTGCCACGAGATCATCCCAGGCAGCACAAGGAATGCCGTGCTGCCACCAGAACCGAGGAGATCATCCCAGGCAGCACATGGAATGCTGTGCTGCCACCAGAACCGAGGAGATCATCCCAGGCAGCACATGGAATGCTGTGCTGCCACCAGAACCGAGGAGATCATCCCAGGCAGCACATGGAATGCCGTGCTGCCACCAGAACCGAGGAGATCATCCCAGGCAGCACATGGAATGCCGTGCTGCCACCAGAACCGAGGAGATCATCCCAGGCAGCACATGGAATGCCGTGCTGCCACCAGAATTGAGGAGATCATCCCAGGCAGCACATGGAATGCCGTGCTGCCACCAGAACCGAGGAGATCATCCCAGGCAGCACATGGAATGCCGTGCTGCCACCAGAACTGCACAAACGAGAGGGCACTGTCAGGCTGCAGGAGAAGCACAAAGTGTGCTTGATAAGGCTTATCGGGAGCAAGTATTTCAGCAAATTTAACAAGTCAAGCATCTTTCTGATAAGATTATTAGGCAGAACAGATAGAAGAAAAATCTAAAGGCCTCACATTTAATTTTCTTTAAGTCATCCAAGTCTGAGGGGGTTTTGTTAAAATTAAACTGTGTAAAAGCTGACAGCCAAGGAACAGTAAGAGAGAGGCACTTGCTGAAAGGACTGAAACACCAGTGCTCCCACTGCCTCTGAGATGTTCAATCCATCACTGATGGGGCTAAAACTCTTATAAAACAAAGAAATACTGTGGTACTGAGGATAGTCACAGATTTCATGAGGCTCAGGTGGGGAGTCTTATTTCAGGCACAATCTGCTCAGCAAGTTCCTATCCCAGGCACCCCACAACCACTCCATCTCTTCTCCTGTAGTGCCCTTGTACTGAGGGAGATTCTCTGGAGTATTACTTCCCTGTCTCACCAACAGCACTCAGAGACTTACCTCCCACTGGAGCTGGATGTCCCATCTATACTCTGGGACATGGGCAACAG
This sequence comes from Pachycephala philippinensis, assembly GCA_013397055.1. Taxonomy (NCBI): domain Eukaryota; kingdom Metazoa; phylum Chordata; class Aves; order Passeriformes; genus Pachycephala; species Pachycephala philippinensis. Next base: position 334,095 of record VWZT01009623.1, read on the forward strand.
ACTGCAGTTTGTCAGGGACTTATTTTTGGGGGAATCTGGTCACTGACTTTGTAGCCTCTATGAGAGACTAAGGATTTGCTTAAAGGGGCCACGAGCCATCCCCAAAAACCTGCAGACCCTGACCTATACTGCTTTTGCATTGAGGAAAGTTCTCTGAAATTCTACTTCTCCGCCTCAACTTGACAAAAGCACATGAACAAGGACACGGCTGACAGCAGAGGGGACCAAGGAAGTAAGAACCAGAGATGCTGTTTATTTTTGCAGAGGTTGGTATCAGTGACACAGGAGCGGTTTGAGAAGATGGCCCAGAAGCTCCATTTCTAAAGGATTGTTTCATACTCCCACGGTAATTTGCTCTGAAAGCAGAGCCCAGTAGGAAGGGAGACCTCCAGGGACTAGGGTGAAAGCAGAAAAAAACAATGAAGAGTCTGAAAGTAATGAGGTAAAACTTGAGTTTGTTAGAAGCTTCTAAGCAAAGGAAGGCCCCAAACTGGATCCACATTTTGCATCTACCTCCCATTTTGATAGGTTTCCTACTACTCACAGGAAGCCTCTTTGCCTGGACAGAGATTTCTCTGGAATGACATTTATTTCCAGAAGGGCTCTGCAGGAGCCCTGATAAGGGCTGCCAGTGGGATACATCAGTCCTGGCCCTCCCCACAGCATTTTCCAGGCACCGGCACCATGGTGGTAACTGATACCAGCAATTTTTTCATTCTCTTTCCAGCAGTGAGAAGATTATATTTGATTGAGCTTCACTACTGATTAATTTCTGTCTCCAGGGTTCTCTGCCAGCGTATAAACCCACTAAGCCCCTAGTATTCCTGTAGCCTGTGACTCACAGAATTCAGCATGCAGTGTGTTGTCTGTCCCAAGGCTGATCCTAAGGAAATACTCAATCTGAGCCTCCTTTAGAGGCCTCTGGAAATAACCACACACAGCCCACTGTCAAGGTAATGTGCTGTTAGACCTGGATCTCACATCTGACATATCTGCTATATGAAAAACACCACAAAACCAAAACAGGGACTCAAAGCAAATAGCCAAAATCTAGCTGCCCTGCTTTTCATTTTCCTCTGGGACATATAGCTCAAAATCAGCCCAGCAATACCCAAAGAAGTGCACACAGCTCAGCTACACAGCACAGCTGAGGCAGTACTAGTGTTAAGGAACACTTCCATTTTAAAGATAGGAAGTACCAGTGCTGGGTCCCACACTTTTTGTGCAGGCAGATGATAGATTTAAAGATATTAAATGCATCTCAACTCTGAGCCTAGGGCATGATTTGTCTCACCCAAGGCCACAGACATAACTGGAGCATTAGAGCAAAGCTACTGCTATTCACTGCAGTGCTGACAAGTGTTCATCTCCTGAGGCTTCACCCACTGAACCCCCATAATTAGGGAGTTAATTCCTTCTTTCCTTTCTCCACTCCTGATATGTAGAAATTGATCACAAGCATGAGCTACTTGGCTTAACAGTATCTCAGTGTCATGACTTGGGGCCACTTACATGATTTTTAAGCATTTGGAGTTGACAGACTGGGGCTTGTCAGCTGCAGATCATAAGGGAACATGAAAGCAAGAACAGTGTGCTTACGATGACAACCAAGAAGGATCAAGATGTTTTCTGTACATGGTGGAAAGTTTTAACTTGAATTCTTTGGCCTTTTTTCCTACAGAAGAATCCCAGCCAAAGAGGGAGCCAGTATTCAGCACTACAGTCAGTGACAAGTGCCTTTGAGGACAAGAGCCATCCACCCACAGAAAAGGATTCTTTTCTTTATCTACAACTCAAGCAAGGAAACACAATTTTATTATTGGATTGGCCTAAAAAAAAGGCAAATATTTCTATTCAGGCAGTTAGTTTCATATGTGGGCCAAGCCCTCTGGTTTTGTAACATGGTACAGTCCTCAAAGCTAGATTTTCAAAAGCAGAGTGCCAGTTTTTCAGCTCAGACTGAGAACCCACAAATTGGCCAGACCATCAGCAGTGCTTTGCACATATTATCTCCTGTTGGGACAAAATCTTTTCAAATCTGCCTGTAACTCAATGAAACCACAACAGTTACATCTGCAAACAATTTGGCCCACAATATTTTCCTCCCTAGTCACGCTTATACAAAGGGAAAAAATGCCACTTTTATAGTGACTACTTTATCCATGTTATTCACATGTGCTAATGCCCAATAGCAAGCTCTTATAGAATACCCAGAAGAAAGCAGAAAGGTGTTTTATTTTATTCCTTCCAAAAGACAATATAATTACCCACAAAGCAGCAGTCAATTCTAACTCAAAAACACAACCATTCTATAGCTAAGCAGCAGAACAATTCACTTTGAAATGAAACTTCTCTAAAAGCTATATCAGAACTCCCACTCATGCAAATGGTTTTTGTTTGCAAGGGTGGTTGTTCTTGAAGAAAGGACTCAACAATGGAATTGAAAGGTGACTCAGAACATTAAATAACTAAGTGTGGTTCTGAACAGGACATTAGAGGGAAAATCTGCAGCTCACATTGTGTTGGGCACAGTCAGTTCTGACAGAGTAACTGACAATTACGTTATTCAATAGGCTTCTGAATCTCAGAAACTGGCAGCAAACCTAATATTTCAGCTATTTGGATAAAACTGTTCCTCATCTCTAGGGTATTGCTGTTTATTTGCCTCAACTCTATTAATTCCATCTTAACCAGGTATTCAGAAAATGTGTGATAGCAGAATTGATCAGTCAAAACATACCGAACATTCTTTTCCAGAGGATTGCGAAATAGTTCACTTAAGCAGTTCTTTTGCAACATCCTTTGGCTACACTGTCCCTCCCACCAGCTTCTTATAAGAATCATAGAATTGCATCTATTATTGCCCCACTACAGTTTCTTTCCCTAATGACTTCAGATAAAGTACCACAGAATATTCTGAGTTGGAAAGGACCCACGAGGATCATCAAGTCCAACCCTTAAGCGACTCGTGCAGAGACTGAACCCACAGCCTTGGCATTATTAGCACCAGGCTCAAACCAACTAAACTGAATATTCACAATCATTTTTACTTTATTTAGAGCAGGAAGTTACTTCTTCTTCCCTAACAGAACAGTTCCCCACCCACTCCAAGAAAAGAATGTCAATTGCCATAGCAAGGCCCCAGTGACATCCAAAGGTAAAACTGTAAACATGCTCACTTCCCACTGCTAGAGCATATTTAAAGGCAGGCAAATGGAATTAAAAAGATAATGGAAAGACCAAATACTAAAAGGGAAAGTAGAAAGAACTACCTACAGCCTGCAGACAGGAATGAGCCAGATCCATGCTTTCAAGGGTGAGTTTGGGCAGGTAAAGAGACTGGCTTTCAGCACCCTGCCTGCCCTGTGGGGTGTGCAGAAAGCACAGCGCTCTGAAACACTCAGGGGCTATGGAAAGGGTGGGAATGAGGGGCACTGTTCACATCCATCCTTACTGTATTTCCCACATCCAAAGAGGCATCTCTCCATTTCCTGGAAATTACAGCATTGTGGCAAGAATACAGAAAGAAAATAAACACAAAGCTATATCACAAATCTGAATATTGCATTCCCAGTAGAATAAGGGTGAACAGCATTTGGCTTTCAGGAAATTATGGGTTGCTGTCAGAACACAGCTTTGATTTAAGTTCCAGTCGGTTTGGTTCAGGCTTGTGTCCAAACCTTTTAAAAAACAGTTCAGTTAGAACAGTTCAAGGAAGTACTATAGGGTTTACTGTACTTTTTCCTTTAACAGTGAAATGTTTTGACTGGAAGCAATTAGGGTCAGGAGCCTTTTTTTTTTATTATATGCATATTCAGGCCCCAGAACCGATCCTGATGGGCCTAAATGCAGCATTAAATGTGGTGGGCGCCCATTGTTTATCCTCACTCCAGAGTAACAGGGCAATTTTACCATTAGGTGGCACCAGAGAATATTTGAACAATACCAGGAAGGACCATTGGAACAGGGATAGTCCTAAGCAGATGTAACCACGTAATTAAAAAATAGCCCTCTTTGCTATGCATATGAGCTCCTTAATTACTTACTACAAGTGATACACAGTTCGTTAGAATGCAAGTTACAGCTACAGCCGTGATTTATTAGCAAGTGGTTTTTATTCTTAATCACACACGAGAAGTATTTAATGTGAACTTGCCATACAGTTGGATTTAACTGAGATGAACGGCTTTGTAGGCTTTTATTTGTCTTACTGAAAAGAAAAATATATCTCTGCCCAGACAATTCCAAATGTGGGCTGTTAAAAAAGGCCCTTTTAAGAGTCCCTGCGCATATCTGGTACAATTCCAGAGAGGTCTATGAATAATTTACCAGCTAATGAGCTCTTTTCTGTTTATGAAATAATACTCTTAAGAATAATAAGGCAGGACATAAGCAGTAGCCATATGTTTCTTCTCAAGTTCTAGCCAGACAAATGACCTGAAAATTGCTGTTGCAAGAACTTCTAAAGCATATGGCTAAGTACAGGGAATTTGTTAACTTCTTGTGTCAGATCCAAGAGTTTCCAATTATCAACAAAAGATGGCATACCAACCCAATTACTCCTGATATATTCCAGTCAAGACAGATTCCAAGTAACCATAGCTGTGTGGGTGTATGTGGTTTGAAATAACAGGAATCACTGCAAATTTAGTGTAAATAAAAAAAGTAGGCCCACAGATCACATCCAGACAAATGTGTCCCAGTGTGCTGAATGTACTTTCAACAGGAAGCAGGAATTTTTAGGCATTCTACCAACGCTGATTTCAAGCCACCATAAACTATTAGAGGTACATTTACTTTCCAGCACTACAGAAAAGTCCTGCAACAGCTTATTTCATTTGTCAGAGAGGAATAGAAATACATCTTTCTTACATAAGAAAAGAAAAATATACCAAATAGTTTACAATTTAAAAAAAAAAATTAATTGCAGATTGCTTGTTAAGACAACACCCTCGTCTTGCTAGATAAACACCAGGACACTGGTACATTTTGCATATTTCTGATACATCTGACTAAGCAACTGAGTCCACTGCCACAGGACTCACAGGAGTCCTTAGCCCCAAACCCTGTGGACAGACACAATGTGCTTTCATACTGTGCCTGAACCAAAGAATCTCCAGCCATTCTACTTGACAGCAAGATGGAAAAGCAAAGATATATTCACAACAATGGACCAGAACTCATAAAACCTCTAAGGGAAAAACATGAGGAACCCATTTGTACACTAAACAATATTTTATATTCATACTAAAATTTATTACGTCATCGTAAGAGCCATATAAACTGTCAGGGATTATTCCCACTGTACTGGGTCAGTGTGTCAATCCAGGTCAGTGTGTCAATCCAGGTCACCAACAGCATGTTCTTCACTGAGTTAAGAACGTTTCTGGGTTAATTTTTGTTTTAATCACACATCTTGCAAGGAAGATAAAGGTCCACAGGTCATTTCATGTTGCATTTATATTTGAATTCAGCATGTTGAAAGTCACTGCTGAGGTTCTTTATTATTTAGCTTCCAGCAACTGCAACTGCTCAAGGTTTATGACGTGGGTGGTAATAAAACATACAAAATGCCAATTATCCATAGGCAAGCCAATGACTGGGATGTTTTCCTTTTGGTCAGCCACAGCCCTGCAAGCACTTCTCAGACCTGGGTCCTCTTGGGTTGAGTTGCTCAATCCAAAGCAGATTTCATTCACAGATCTCTGCCTTGCTCTAGGGGGAGCAAAGCCTGAGTAGACGCTGCTGGAGAATCCCTAACAGGCCGCTGGCTGAGCAAAAAGCCTGAAAGAAATCATGCCACTGATGAAGGGAGAGTAAAAAGCCTTGCAAAGCCTGAGAACCTCCTCTTCTTCCTCAGGATTTGCAGCCAGACAAGTTGATCATGAGGGAGACTGGTCCATTCCAACCAAAGTAAGCAAAATCCATGGAAAGTGATCCCCCAATACTTAGAACAGACTAAACATTAAAATAACTGCATGTGCAAAAGATGTTTAAGAGTCTAGAAATGCAATCTTTTCCTAATAGCTCATAGTTTCATTTGCACGAAACTGAAAAATCCCCAATTTAACTAATCCTTCCTTTATTATACTGCCTTTAAGAATAGTAGCTGAGCTACAAATGTAAAAAACAGGCATTTTTTAAAAAAAACACAACCCTGATCTAATTAATGCATCAAAAAGAAAACAAGAGGTGAAAAATGACATTTTGTACCTGCCTAAATTTCTCTAACTACAGTAGGAAGATCCGAAAACCCAAAAAATCACTCTGAAATTTGCTCTCTCCATGCTTAGTGTACATGACTGATGTATTTCTCCCAAGCACAAGATTAAAACTAAACTGTTGTTCCTTATCATAGCAAATAATACCTGGCACCGTTCATAGGCATTTCCAATATTAACCCATCTGTAAACCAAAGAAAACATTTTCTCATAGCTCAGGAATCACAGTGCCACGGCAGCTCATTTCTAAGACCCAGGAATGCTGCCTGTGAAACTGAACCTGGTGTGAGTACATGGAAGCTTTTCAATGATTAGCTATTGTTTTATCAGCTCCACAACAGAAAAAAGTGAGTTTTCACCAGAATAGAAATGGCAGCTAACTGGTAATGCTGCCTCAAAAACAGAATAAATGTTAGCAGCCAATGGGTTTTCCTAAGTGTCCTAATACAAGTTTTTCCTACTAAACTGTGGGAAAAGTACTCAAAATCTGTTCCTCCAATTAAAACACCTACTATTAAGTCAGCAACAATCCACCTCCCAAAACATTATTCCCCACTGCACGTTACATTCTATTTGTCAAACTTTGTCTTTCTCAGGCTTGTGTGTAACAAATACAAATTTTTATCTCCTCCTCATGCCACGTTGTTGGGGATTATACTTTCCTCCTGAAGTGCATTGTTTCACATGCCACAGTTGGAAGTATCACTCCCTTGCAGCAACAGTTCAGCAGACACATGAATTCAGTCACACAATTAAGCCTGTTGATGTTGGTGAACCTGTTTGTACACATGAAGCCAGGCTTAAACACCACAGTGAGGGATGGCCTTTCTTGACCATCTCATACACTGCCTACAATCATCCAGCTATCTTAATATCAAGGTATGCACTCACAGTCAGCTCAAGCTATTTCAGAGCAGTTGTGTTCATGGTTTTTGTGATATTAGCCAAACATTGATGCTGTGGTACCACAGGGTGCCTATCCCCAGGGATCCCAATCCTGCTCTCTCTCACCTCTTGAGGGACAGAACATTGCAGGTGTGTCTCTTGACCACTGCACTCTGCAAGGGGGTTCAGGAAGTCTGTTCTCCACGTCAGTGTTCAGCATCACTGCAGTAGCTGTTCATCCACTGGGGGAGGATTGTCTATTACAGGATATTTTTTGATTTTTTCAATATGCAATGATCACGTACTTCTCATCTTCTCACCTCAAGTCCTATATGCCCTTTGCCACTCCAGCACTGTCTATTTTGTTACACAAAACAGGCTCAGGAAAGGTACACATTAGGTAAGGGAGCATCATTTGGAACACAGCACCTGTACAGAAGCCCTTGGACTGCAATATTACATCTCGTAACTGAGAGCCCTCATCTCCGTGCCTTTACACCACCTGCAAAAATAGCAGTGCCCTTCCCTAACTCCAGCAGCTCCTTCTCTGCCATGATGGCTGTATGGAAGGGCACTGCTCTTGTCAGCTGAAATCCTTGCTGCACCTCTTTGGATTGATTTAGTTCCATGGTCTCAGCCAGTGGTTTTGTATTGGACTCAAGAGATTTATTTTAAGTATCCCAACAGAGTCAGATAAGACACACTCAGCCCATTTCAGCATAAAATGCAAAACCTTCTTAGAGCAAAATGTGAAAAACTCCCACAACTATTTAAGTTAATAATTAAAAGGCCTTCCCCTAGGGTTAATCAAGTCAAGTTAGTTATTCATCTCATTTAAAGTGCACAGACTAGGACAAAAAAGGAAGACTGTTAGATTATGTTACATTTCCGTGCAGAGCTGTGTATGAGAACCACATACAGGAGTGCAATATGCTTCCAGAGAAGGACAACATTGCTCCATACTTTGGCATTTGTGACAGAGTGCAGCGAGCCACATACCTTGAAGCCACCCAAGCCTCCCAGATTGCTATAGAAGACATACCTGCAGATGTGAAACTGCTCTGGTGGCTGCCCCAGCTGAAGCAGGATGGCATTCACACAGAATATAGGCAAGCTGTACATATCACAGTGCATTTACAAAGTTACCTGTACTTCATACCTCCTGTATAGACACCTTTATCCCTTATACCTATGGGGACTTGTGACTGGTAGTGCCAGCCAGTTACTTCCCCAAAAAGCAAATTTACTTTAATCCCAATGTTGTTTACAGCTTTGCAGAAATACAGAACCACAGAAGAAGGTAACACTCCCCCTGTACAACTGCTACAGTAACAGACCACCCTTAATGGGATCATGTTCTCAATAAAATCCATTCAGGACTGCATGTAATCCTGTGTCCACTCCCTCCATCCTGTCAGCAGCTGACTGCTTTTTCAGAAAAAGCAAAAAAGGAAGGGCATCAATCAGGCAGCCCTGCTATCTTGGCCCACTGGAGATTGTGCTGAGGGCAACACCAATTATTCCAGACAAACACCACTACAGTAACTGTTCGGGTTTGGAAATAAATATTACAATATGGCATAAGTTTTTCAGATGAATTCTAAATTGACACAGAATCCTCTGGCATCTCAGCCTTTTCTTTACTCTTTGTAGCCTATTGATGCAGTAAGACAGCAAGCATTCCTAAATAATTAGCCTTGCTAATAAATGCACTTAGAGGTACTTTTTTTGTTTTAAGAGCCATACAAACATTTGCCCAAAAATAAACAAAGCACAGGATTTTTTTATAGCAACACTCTAAATATTAGCATATTGAGACTCAGGTATTTATTAGGCAAGCTGAAGAACATGCTTCATAGCATTGTCAAAGAGCATTCCTTACACTGAAATCTCTGGATCAAATCTTTGTGTGTTACATGTGCAAAGTCATTTACTCCAACACGTCTGTGTGAAAATGTCCAAGAGCAAAATGTATTCTAACATGTCCACTGAAGTTCTTGGACATTTACAGTCACTAACCTGATAAAACACTATTACAGACTTGTTTTAGGAATGTTATTCAGTCATTTCAGTGCTTCCTGTCTCTGCCTCTGTGGGCTAGTAAACTTGACTTGAACAGTTTGGTTACATTAACCTAGCTTTCCTTGCCATTACTATGATATTTTTCTTTCTTGTGAGTACTGTGAGTCATTTCCTTAAATCTTTGCTGGTTTGGCTGCTGTCTTCAGGATAGTAGGAACGGCCAATGCTCCTCTTCTACTCCTGGTTTTAATTCTGCTGTGTGCTAGAACCACTCCTCTATTTGAGTAGATTTATCTGTTTAGTTGAAATAATTACATTTTTGCCTGATGCAAATCATTCAAGCTCAGTTGCCAGTATAAATTGTTCAAAGCCACACAAGGTTCTAGTTGAGGGTCTGAGCCCAATGTTTCGTGACTATTCTGATAAAACCCCTGCAGATGAGCAGTTATTTCCCAAGCCTTTAGAAACATGGCTATAGCACTCTACCCTTTCATGCCTGCATTTAAACAGAATAAATAGAAAGAAGCCTTTATGCTTAATTATATAAAGTCTTCTGATGCATTCCAATGGCTCAAATACCCCTTTGTGTATTGCTAGGCCTTGGGCAAAGGAAAGCACACACAGAAAAGAGGAACAAGAATACCAACACATGAAAGACCCATGCAGGAACAACAAGAGGCAGGACAGGAAACCACCTACCTGCAACCCAGAATCACCATCCCACCAAGGCAGAGACAGAACACAAGGCTGAGACCCAGAGAAGCTCAAACCAGGAATAAGAGCTCAGGGCCAAGCTCAAATGGAGCTCCTGGGCCCATGGGTAGAGATGTGGGTGGAGCCCCAGCCCAGGTGAGGATGACCAGGCAATTAAAGCCTGGTAGCACTCAGAGCCCTGGCACTGCAGGACAGGGGTGCCCAGGGCTCAGAGATGAGCAGTTGTGAGAAATAAAAACAACCATGTTCTGAGTGCTAAATATATCCAGGTATTTTTTACAGAATAGTGACTCACCAAGTGCAAACAATTTTGCAGTAATGAAGTCACTTGTTAGACTTGTATGAAAGAAACAAAACAAAACAAGAAATCCTCAAATCCCGTTTTTCTGTTCAGTTGCTGATAGATACCCCAAGGCTGATCTCAGCAGCTATTAGCCTTTGCTACTGAAGGGGAAGTGCATTAATTACTGCAGCCATTTTATACAATATCAAAGCCTTGAGTGACTGAAGGAACCTGTGCAGTGTAAAGGAGATTTTTACTTAGTTGAGGGACTACTATAATAATTGAATGAATCTTATCTGCTGAGACAAACAGAAGAGTAGATTTTTTGAAGTGCATCATTGTTAAATGCAGCATTTTAGCTATGCAGGATGCTAAGAAGAATGTACACTACATATACGAATAATAACAAACAAATAAGCCAGAATATGCCTAATAAAGAAGGTTGATCATTTGGAACCTGACTCCTGAAAACACTTTTACCTATCTGTAATTTTATTTCCATTAGTTTAGGAAGACAGAGGAAAAGTGCTTCAGTGTATATTTAATTTAAATTGAAGAATTAACTCCCCTCAATTGCAAACTTATGTCAGAATTTATTTCAGATACCCTCTCCTTCAATAAACCCACTTTTTCCTGTTGGACACTTTATGTGAGTGGACTAGAAAGAACGTAAAACACCTAAAAATCACCACCTGTGAAGATTACAGTGGCAAGAGGCAAGTTTCAAAACAGGAATATTTTTTTCTTAATCCAGGAGAGCTTTTTTCCAGTGGCTTCTCAAGGAGAGAGAGAACTTTTCTTGTTCTTAATTAAGGAAAGAACGTGGTTATCAAATTCAGGATTTAGGTTACAAACCAACTTTTCCTTATTTACAGATTTGTAATGCAGTTCCTTTGACAGCAATGAAGGATGTTACCTTGACAAGGGGATTGCCAGGGCGGGATTATTGCTCTCATTCTTTTTGGTTCTTTGGAGTGCCATCTTCAATTCTAATTCGTGCTCTTATTTCTTAATTACTCTCCTTACAAATTAGGCAATATAAATATTTTTTTCCAATTTGGTAATATTTAAATCTCTCTTTATAGTGTTTTCTAATTAGATTTAGAACGTTAAGTATAACTTTGCTTCTGAAAGCCAAAACAGACAGGTTGCACTCTTGCCAGAAAGCGCCCGTGCCATTTCCAAGAGTGAAAATTCCTGGACTTCAGAGCCTCGTACATTTGTTTCTAATTCTCCTAACATTTCAGAAAAGACAAGGTTCACATGGTCCATCTGTTGAAAAATCTTCCAGAGATTAAGATGTTTAAAACTGTGTGGCTCTAATAAATAACAGTGTATATATAAGGTTGTACAGCATGTTGAATGTTACCAAATGTTAACACCTCGTGTGTGCTCAGGCAGACTTTTAAGCCGAGATCCAGTGGTTTTCTGTCAGGTTCACCAAGGCTGTATTTATTTCCCTGCTCATTCTCACAACCATTAATGGCTCTCTTTAAAATCCTTTGGTGATGGTTGAGGTACCAGAACACTGAAAAAGGTCAAATATAGTGACTGTCTGTAAAAAAGGCAGGAAAGGAACCAATAAACTCTAGACCAGTCAGTTTAACTTCTTCTCCTGGAAATATTCTGGAGTAAAAAAAGTAATTGGAACAGGTAATTGGAATAGGTAACCTAATAACAAGGGTTATACACAGCAAGTGTCATATTCTATGACAAGAATAAATCCTACCAGACTAATGTGCTACTGTAACGAACCAGGAATGTCTGAAGAAAGGGGAGCAGCAGCAGCAGAGGCCATAATTCAGGACTTCAGCAGAGTTTTAATCCTATTTCCCATATCATTCCCATAAAACGTCACAAAAATTGTCAATGACATAAAAATGTGTAATAAGCATCTCCACACAGGACTGTTGTGAGCATTAAGATGGAAGGATGTGTCAAAATAGACAGATATTCTGTCCTGGGCCCATATCTGTGCTGTTTCTTTGACGATTCTATGAGAAAACTGAAAGTAGCTTCTGAGGGGCAGAAAAACTGAAGCTGCAGAAGTACAGCGTTAGTGCAAATAGATGTCAAAAAAAACAGGAACACAATCTTTAAGAAAAAACAGGATTAAATTCATTTGGGACAGGACCAGGAGACCATGCTGAGCAACAGTAATCAACACCAAGAACACACACCAAAGAACTACATTTGTTGAACGATGGTATTTTCAGAAGAGGACCTGGGGGTTACAGTTCATCCACACAAGCCAATAATGCCATGCAGACAGGATAAGCACTGCATAAAGATGAACAATCAGGAGTACAGGTTGTGAGGCACCTGGTGAGACCATGCAGTTCTGTCCAGTACTAGTCAGGCCTCAGCTGGGGTACTCTCCCCAGTTTTGTGCTTGTATTTCAAGAAGGATGTATCCTGCTATGGAAAGAGTTCATTGCAGACCAACAAGAAATACGACCTCTGAGAATGAGCTGAAACACTTAGGAGTGTCTAGCTTAATGAAGGTAACTCTCAAAGATTAATCAATGCTTGATAAAATTATTCATAAGCACCACAGTCTGATAGAAAGAAGTAATAATTCATTCATTGTGTCCATGGTGGACAGGACAAAAATGAATAGCTTTAAGTTGCAGCAAGAATAATTCAAGTTACTTATTAAAGGGAGAAAATACTTCTTGATGGTAAGTGAAGCACAGGAATTTCCTGGATAGGTCATGAAGACCTCATCATTAGAAATTGTAAAGGAGTGAATAAACAAATATCTATCAGGAATTAACTCAGCATAGTTAGGAGATGAACTAGATAACCTTTTTGTGATCCTTTTCAATTTTTTTTTATGGTTCCATGATTCAGTATAGCTAAAAAGATGTTTCAGAATCTCTCTGCCCTTATGGTTAGAAAAAGAATTTATCTGGGGAATTTCTAGGGGTGGAAAAGTTTTTATAACAGCTGTGGAGGATGTTTTATTTATTTGCTGGTGGGCCTTAAGTGCACAGTACTTTAGAACACAGTAGGCCACATTATATTATTCTGAGAAATTTAAGTTAATGGGACTCACTTGGGGAATATGGCATAAAATCATGAAAGACAAAATATTATGGTCTCTTACTTCTGTAAAATAGTGAATGCAATAAAGCCTTTCAAAACACCACCAGCATTAATTTTCACCAGCAATAAACCTCTCCCAAATAACAAACCCCAAATTTAGCACTCGTTCTAGAAGAGTACTTCTAGATACTGCAGATGATGAAAGAATCTGTGTGCCGCCTTCTCTTTCCCCACCCTCACTTTGCAGCTTTCCAAACTGCCCTTTTTGCACCCACCTAGGGAACTACAGAAAACAGCACTTTCTTTCATCGTGGTGCTGTGAAGTGGAGAAATGTGAGATCAAGAATAATAAATAAATGCAAGCTCTGCAATACAGACTGTGCTGTATTAATGATAAGTGACATGGTTTTAGTCTTTCATCTGTATTTAACTTCTACCTCTCGGGCCGTGGAGTGTAGACACACCCAGCCATCAGCTCCATGCATCGGGAGCAGCCCCAAAGCAGACATGAACACATCCAAAGGTGCTCTCTGCGTGGTGACTCTCACTTCTCATCCCCAGGGCCAAGGGCAGAGCCACACCCTTCACGGGAGAGATCCTGCACTGCTCTCAGTCTGGGGGCTTTGTGCAGTCCCAAAGATGTAGGACTTACTACAGTGGATCACCCAGTTCATGAAGTTCCTTGAAATTCCAGGATCTGTTTCACCCCAATGAATATATTCTCTGCATAGATGTTGACTGTGACAATAAAACACTCTTCTATTCAATTATGCTTTTTCTGAGATTTGCAGATATTATGTGTGTGTGTGTGAGGTGAGGAAAAGAGACCAGGATGAAAAAAGAAGGAAGAGAATGTAGCAAAATAGACATGGTACACCAAAATGAGAAAGATCCTGTTATTCTTTTCTTTGATCAAGCTACTGGCCCCAGTAAAATGGCCAACTTAAATTATATATGCCAAAGTCAACTTCAGCTGATGTTCTTTCTGCCATTTGATCTTGTATCTGCCAACTTCCACCCATTTCCCCAATTTTATCCACATTTAATATTATGTAGCCATTAAAAATGTGTTTTTCTACTTAGATCGAGTTTTCTGTGTAACAGGCATTTTATTCTTCCCCTGCCATATACTAGGAAAATAAAATGTCATTTATTCAATTGAAGTGGTAGAGTACTGAATTTAACTATAATAATGCCTAATCACTGTATCCTTTTTAAAGCATTTATATGGATTTAAATAGGAAATCAAAGAGTTTACTTCTTATTTTTTAATCTAAAAGCACATTAAGAAAGGGTTATTTTCAGTGAATAAAAACTATACTGTGGACATAATTATTTTTTAAGAGGTCTTTGATTGATCATATTATTTATATGGCTGCTGAAAAAAAATTACTGCTGGGATCAACCAACTCATGAGAAAGAAGGTTTCTGTGGCTGTATTGCAGGAACAGATAAAATGAGGAAAGGGACCTCCTGGGCTTCCTACTCTGAGGTTCTCTGACTGTAAATCTCACTAATTTATGAGTGGAAAACACCCAAATAATTGTTTTGCTCAGAGGAGCTAAGCACCTGTAGCTGTTGTGGATTGTAATTGGTACTGTCAACACTCGTGAATATTTGGATTGTGCAACTCACAGGTCCAGGCATCTAGAAGACATACAATCTCAGCTGGTGTTGGTCTGGGGCGAGGCAGCACACTGCTGAATTTCAAGTTGTTTTGATAAGGACAGTGTTCACTTTCCCATCTGCCANTGCTTGATGACTGTAAACTTCTCAACTGGGCAGGAAAAGACTTTCAGTCTTTCCTGAGACTGCCCCGCACACCTAAAATGAGATCACACTGCAAGAAAATATTAAGAGAAAGGGAGTTTGCACTGTTTTCATGACCTACATGCATATTTTGTTCTAGTGTTTTTGACTTTACACATTTTATTTCCCGGGGCCGTGAGAAGTATCAGAGGATCCTGTGAGCAGTGAGTTGCCTGCAAGCTGCTGGCTACCATCCACAGAGGCTGAGACCACAAGGAGAATTAAACACTACAATTAAATACTAGATGTTTCCACTAAGAATACCTCACTCCATGCACGTAATGTAGAACTGGAATCATGGGTGTTGTAGAACTCATACTGTCATGGAACTAAGTGGGAAATACATGAAGACTCAGTGAGCCAAAACTGGAACTCTGTAAAAATGAGTGCATGTTGAGACTGGACACAGTGCAGGTCCCACCTAGCGCAGGGGTACCAGCAAATCTCCTCACTAATGTTGACATGGTCCTTCAAGCTGATGTTATCAATGAGGTGAGTTCACCATCACGTCAGCTGTAATTTTTGTATCGGCTTCCAGAGTGCATCCAGCAAGCTGGTTTGGCCACCATAAACGCATGGATGCTCCAGCTCTGGAGAAGACAGGCATCTGCAGTACTGCAGAGTCAGATACCTTGTGGGATTCTAGACCCAGTGCTGCTGGATCATCTTTTATCTAGCAGACTGGAAAACAGCAGAAAACGGCCATTAATTGAAGCAGAAAGCTTTTGCTGGAGTGTGCGCTGGGTAACTTTTTTTGTCAGAAAGCATTTCTCTGATTAATAGGAAGCAAGACAGACCCAAAGAGAGCGGGGTGTCCACGCTTCACTCTTGTGCAGGTGATTTGGGCAGTCACACCTGGGGAACAGCCAAATGCCACCGCTGCCACCAGGCCGGTGTGGCAGCTCCTGCTGATGTTTCCTCTACACCAGTGCGAGCTTCTGGGCTGAAACTGTTTGCAAAGCGGCATGAACTGTGCCGGTGTACATCCAGCTCTGGGATTCTGGGTGTGGATAAACACAGTTCTGCTGGAAGGTGAGGGATGTGTAACCCAGTCTCTTGCGGTGCGGCACAAGGAACTTCTCCGTCACGAGGCAGAGAAACGTCCGAGCGGGGAGCCAGGCCGTCCCCGGCGGGAGAGGATGTGCCAGCCAGGGCACCACGCAGTGACTCCGGGACATGCGGCAAAGCCGCGGCGAGCTGGTGCCCGCCGCCCACAGCGGCGCGTTTCGGGACGGGCTCTGGGCACGGTGTAGCTCAGGACCGCCACCCGCCTGTCCTGTGTGTCCCCCGGCACCGCGCTGTCGCTGCCGACCCGCTCACAGGGTCGGTGGGTCGCTGGATGCGGCGGGAGCCCGGCTGGCAGGGCGATTCCAGCTGGCAGGGCACCCCAGCCGGCCGAGACCCCGGCCCAGCGCCTTAAGGCGGGGGCGGTGCCGCTGGGGGCGGTGGCATCGCCCCTCTCCTCCCCTGCCCTCCCTCCGTGCCTCCCCGCCCTCCGCTGGGGCCGCGGCGCTGCCCCCTCCCGCCGGGGATATCCCCGGCCCCTCCCCGGCGGGCGGCGGCCCAATGGAGGTGGGGATGCTGTGCGGGCTGCGGGCGGGCTGGGGGCGCCGCCGAGCCGCGGACGCCGGCGGGCCGGGGCCGTGCTC
>VWZT01009623.1:351312-577973 GCA_013397055.1 Pachycephala philippinensis
CGGGTGGTGCCCGTGCCCAGCCCCGCCGGGGCTCGTCCCGCGCCGGGGCTGCGGCTCGCAAGGTCCCAGTGCCTCAGAGTTCCATCTGTAAAGCCGTAGCATCCCGCTCGGGCAGGGCGCTGCGGGCTCCCGGCTTTCGAGGAACAGGCTAGCGGGCAGGGAGCCGCTGGAGCCGGGCGTCCCGGCCAGAGGAGCGGGCACAGCTCCGCAGAGCTGACAGCGGCCGCCGCTGCCGTGGGACCGGCTCGGCCCTTGGCTCCGGTTTCTGGGGGGTTTTTTAAAGTTTTTTTTCTTTCCTTGAGGCTACATATTTTGTCCTAGTGTGTTTTGAATTATCTGACTCTCAGTGGAAGTTACGTAGGCAGCTTTTGACAAAACAGGAGTAGTAATTGCTGGTTTTGTTGCTTAAGAGCACATGAGTAGGTTTGAACCAGTTGAGGATGCTGCTGAGCGGGGTAATTCCCCCGGGGTGTTCCTGGCTGTCTGGTCTGAGGAGCCCGTGAGAACCGAGGTGAGTTTCAGGCCTTACAGTGTCAAATCTCAAGGTGTGTTTGGATCAACAAGAAGACGGTGGTGATTTCAAGAGGGCGCTTTTTCCTTTCGAACTACTGTTTTGTAAACATTGATGTTACACTAACACGGTAACTCACGTATTTGTGTACATTTTCAGAACAAACAAACCCTTGACAGATGTTTCACGTGGCACATCACAAGGAAGGCATTTCAGTCACTTACTGGAAGCTTTTTTTGGTGCTCTCTACATGAGCATCCCCTGTCAGGGCACCTGCCTTCCTCCCTGCAGCGGTGGAAGGGAGGCTGTGGGAGCGAGCAGGGGAACAGGAGCCGGTGAGTTGGTTTGGTCACTGAAGAGCTGCGATTTGACGTGGTGACTACAATGATTGGAATTTTTTTAATTGAGATGCTCTCTCCTGGGGGTGAGTTAATCTTTAATCAGTTAATACTTTAGTGCTCGTAGAAAAATCTCATTATGTAATGCAGTAAAGAGAAAGGAATTTGGAGAAACAGAGCAGCAGCAACTATTTATAAAGATGTGCTCATCAAAAGTGTCTGAAAACCAAAACCACATGGGTATTTCTGTGTAAGAAGTGGTAGAGAAGGGTCAAAAGTTAGAGTTCTGTAAGAAGATGAAGGTTGCCTTAACTTTTTCCTCTAATAGCCAAATAAATTTCCATTATCTCATCCGTCATACAGTCCTTTCTTCTACTGCCTGAGGTAGTAAGCACGAAGGGGTAAACAAAGCTCCCAAGCGGAAACCAGATACTGTATAGGTTGTGTGACCCAGCAGAAGCCAGTGTCAAAGTCTAAGATTTTCCTTGCTCCTTTTTCAAATTTTCTTATAAGAAGAATAAAATAATAAAAAGTGTATGAGTGATAGAGCACAGTGAGTAAATGCAAGCAGAATACTGCCTGCTTTTTGATGAGAGCTTGCTGTATGCCCTGTCTAGAATACACAAGCTTCAGATGATGGTTTGAGGAGGTTTTTCATCAAATAGTTATCCTTGTTGTGACCAAAAGTTTGTTGGACTTGGTAATAAGTGGTTTTATGTGAAAATCTGAACTGTCTAGCTTATCGTTAATGAAAAACTGCTTATTGGGAAACATGAGGCAAACATAGTAGTTCTTTCTGTAGGAAAACTGAACTGTTTGTTAAACATTGTCCCTTTCTGTCAGTGTCCTCTCAGTTTCCTCTCTGTACTTTACAAGTGTTTGTCTCATCTCATTACTTAGAAGAACCTCAAGCACCAAGTAGCTCTGTCAGGGAAAGCATTGTGAAGCCAGATCTGTGACTGGTACCCAGAAATTCACAGTCAGTTGTGCTGCTGGTTACAAGCCAAACTTAATTTTATTTTTTAACTTCTTCCACCCTCTCCACCTTTTGTTTGTGTCCATCTTTTGGGAATGGAAACTTTGACTCGCCCTAGTAGGAAAGCAACAATGGAAAGGAAGCAGTGCAAACCATCTTCAGAAACAAATTTATGTTAGATAGTTTGTAGGGTTGGTTTCGCTACGGTTTCTAACACCAGATCCTTCACTGGAAGTTCTTGAAATATGCAGAAATCGCATAATGGAACAGAAATATCTCTGTAATCCAAGTGGCGATGAGCAGATTTCTTATTTCCAAAAGTTAGCCAATTTTTTACCCTTTTTAAAAAATTCAGGTTGGTATAAATACGGCTTTTCATTCATCTGAGATGCTTAAAGACTCCTGTTTTGCTTTTACCATCTATTAGAGAGCTTTTTTACATTTGTGAAAGATACTTTTCAAATGATTAAAGAATATCTTCTAGTGATTACCACACCTTTCTTGTAATTTGGTAGAGTGAGAATGCATCGTCTTTAGTTCAGTTGTCTTTAAAGCCAAGTTTGAAAGAGCATCTGTTGAAGAAACTTATCAGGAAATGTTCTCATTCCTGCTCGGGGGTGCCTTGGTGGTTTTGTTTTTGCTCATCAACATCTGTTGTTTACTGTGCTAATCGTGAAATGTAAGAAAAACTATCTGGGAGAGAGAATATGCAGCAGCTCCGTGTTCAGCTCGGTGCTTCTGTTACCTTTTGCATTGCTGAATTTTATATGTGTTGTGGTTATTTTTGTCTTTCCCACAGCTGATGGTTTGTGGGCAGTTTCCTGAGCGCTGGGGCTTATCCTAGTGATGCTCACCTGGGAATAGCAGACTCTGCAGCTCAGGAGGGGACTGGGGCACCTTCCTGTGAGATCCAGAGTAACTGCAGTAAGTGCTGTAGCAAGAACTCAGTAGCTGTCTTTCCAAAAAGAGGAGGTGCAGGTAGTTTGCTACCAGTTGTATCTGAAGCAGAAATCAAATCTGACTTGAGGTGTCAGAAAATTTTGATAGATTTGAGGGTGCTTCTGCTACCTTCCCCTCCCCCCACTTTAAAATAATTGTATTGGTATTTTCTGAATGGTTCTGTTTGGAATATGAGAAATTGCAAAAGCTGTGGTAAAACCCTTGAAAACACAATTTTTTCCTTATGTCCATCTTCTTTGTACGACTGTTTTATTATTTGCACATAGATGACTGGAATCATGTCCCATAAACAAATCTCAGTCTCTTACAGTGGGGTGTAAGCTGTCTTACGCTGCATGTCCTCATCAGAGTTTGTTGGTGAACAGATACTTCTAGAATAATTTTTTTTCTAGGAGGCCAATTTGAGTAAAACAGATCAGCTGTTCTCCTCAGCAGTGACAGAAGATGGTATTTCGTAGTAGCCCAGTTAATTGCAGCTGCTGTGCACAAATTCTGGTAAATGCTCAGGTGACTTCATGTTGTGGGATGATTTACTTAGCGCATGTTTGGGTGCCTGTTACTATAGCAGCTGAGTATTATTGCAAAAATGCAGAACAGTAAACTTAGGAAAGCTGTCCAAAAAGTGTAATCTATCAGCTAATGTTGCAGCAATCTGTAGGCTGCAACATGTAGGCTTAGACAAGTTGGCCATGAACACTAAAAATCCCCAAACCAAAGAAAGCAACACCTTTTTCTGCTTGCATGGTGTGTCTCATTCTTGGTTACAGGATGTTATGCCAGTCTTGCATTTCAAATAATCCTTTTTCTGTGTAGTGTTCTTTAACAGACTTAGGGGTTTTTTATGTGATGTGTGGTTTAAGCACTCATGGTTAAATATTTTGTGACTTTATAATGCACTATCACACGATAGAAGTTTGGTAAAAAAACAAATCCATGCCATTTTTAATAAGAGTCTAAATCTAGCAATGGTGTGTGGGCCCATATTATATATGGCTCCTTCATTAAAAAACAAAACCGTGCTTGTTAAAATTCTGTTTTTCTTTACTCTGTTTTGGATTTTTTTTATGCATCGTCTTTCATTTTGAGGACTCTTCAGGGTAATTTTAATTAGGGATCTAAAACTTTATGGGTGGTGGTTTTTTGTTCCGTGTTTTTATTGATTTTGTTGGGATTTCTTTCCCTTATGAGGTAATTCAGCATTTGCCTGACTATTTACTGATAAACAAACAGATGAAGAAAAGCACACACCTATATGCCCAGGAAACTCTGAAGAGCACTCAGCAGCACCAGCACCCAATTTACTCGTGAGCCCGTCTTACAGAGCAGGTTGTGTTGGTACCAGGTGGGCACCTTGGAAAATAGCAGTGGCTTTAGTACTGGCTATACTGGTTATGTCACAGCCTAGCTGGAGTAGGCCAGAATTACAGGAATCATGTCCATCTGAATTTATGTAATGTAGACTCGATTTCTAAAAATAATAATGGATCATTGATTACTTTCCAGGCAGTAGGGATAAAAATGCTGTAACAAATTCAGTATGAGCAGTGAGTGCAAGCGGCTTGTTGAGGTGCCTTAGCATAGTTCTGTCTTGCCATTTCAGCATTGGGTGAGCTCTCCCCCATCCTACTCCCTCTGGTTTGGTGCCCTTTGCCTGTCATGGGGAGCTAGAAGAATGCTCAGCTAGTAATTTTCTGCCAAAACAAGCCCTGTTTTTCTTAGGGGGAGGTGACACCAATACTTAGATAACTTTTTTGCAGTTTAATCCAGGCGAAACTTACTGTAAATCAATTGTTAATTCCTTTGCCTAAAGGTCACCTCCGAGACCATTGTCTGATCTTGATTGTACTTCTGCAGTGCCTCTTTCTGATGCCTGGATGATAACCAGCTTTTGTTTGCTGATCCATCAGGTGAAACTTGTTGTGTTTAAACAAGTATATTTTCCCTACTTAATACATAACTGTTGGGAAGTTTACTGCAGTACTTTTCATAGCCTTCTCCACTAGTTTATTTCATCTACAGAGAATGAGAAATTGATAAGTGTGGCAGGCAAAGTTTGGGGGAAGCAGAGTGGGGGGAAGAAAAGCACTTTTATCTGAATGTGCTAAAGAAGACAGATATTCTAAGAAAGAAACCCAGGCCTCTGCTGAGTGCTACAAACAATGGTTTTATTAGAGGCTGAACCCATAAAGATAGGATTTTTGAGCAAGTTGGCAGCTTAACAGGCAATCATAATGGCCCTGACTGTGATGGTTTCTGTGCAGGGAGGGCAGGCTCCGTGTTAAATTTATTTGGGGTTTTTATGTTTAAATGGCTAAGCAGGAATTACTGATACTCCCCTGGATTTTTTTGGGTCTTTGTGATGGTGGCAGAAATCTGTACAATAAAACTAAGTGTAGGTCCTTCTGATAACTAGTGTACCTTGCTTGCAGCTGAAGTTAAAAATAATCAGTGCTGTTGATTTATACTCCTGTTTACAGTTCCCATGTCCCTGTTGGAGCTCTAAGGGTTGTGAACTATGTTTTGTCTATGACCAGATTCATACTGAAATATCTTCCTCTTTATTTTAGAGGGTCCTAACCACAGCTACTTTTCCTAGAGGAAGAAAATGTGGGGTTTTTCTACTAAATTGTGAGATTTCTCTTGGTGGTTTTTATTCTATTTTGTTCCTTGTAATGTGTCAGCATAACCTATACAAGGACATAGCTGTGGGGAAATTGGAACCTTCCTAATAGCATTTACATTTGGTTTTTAACTTATGTAGCAGGAAAAAAGAATCCAAGTTCTTTGTCAGGTTTTCAAATCCCTGAAGTGCTGAATAGTCTATTTCTACAAAAAATAAATACATGAAATGAATTTGTGTGACTTGTAGTTCGTGCATTCCATTATTAACAATTGTAATAATACCACTTTCTCAAGTTTCAGTGTTCAAGTAGTACAAGGGACTATCATGGTTTGGCATGAGCTGCCGAGTTAAGTATTGCTGGCTTGCACATTCCTGTTGGTTATATTGTAATCTTTACCTCCATTGGAAAATATGTCCTATTTTGAGTACTCGTTTCAGGCTCTTGGCTTTATGCCTCTCAAGCAATGAAACATGCTAGTTTTCTTTAATTTCAGACCTCTGTGTTGAAGAACTAATAGCTTTTTTTTCAAACATTTTTACAGTAGTGACCTTTACTGTGAAGGCTCTGTGGTGACTTTCATGAACTTTTAGCTTAAAAACTAGAATGACTACACGAGTTGGAGTTCAGCTACAGAAAATATGCACACCTAATAATCTATCTGAAGGAATGAGCACTTGATTTAAGGATTTCTTCTTTAAGATGCTACCTGTTAATCAGTGATAGTTTCTAAAATAGTTTTGGCTTAAACAATTCAAACCATTCCTTGAAGATTGCCTCAGCTTTTGTTCAGTATTTGTTTTTGTTTCTTGTTGCTGGCTCAGGCCAGTATGACTGTATTGCATGAGGCAAAGAGACTCTTCGTGTTTCGGTGACTTTTATGGCTGATTTATGTAAAGATGTCTGCAGTGATATCCTCTTTACTGGAATAAATAGTTTCATGTTGAAGTTTTATTGATGTTTTGAAGGAATGCTCCTGAGTGAGAGTGTTATCTCACTACATAATACAGTTTAAGGAATCTGAGTAATCAACAAGTGAAATCATGTGTGAAAGCACTTTTTGGGTACTGGGTGGAAAAACTCTTGATGTCTCTGCAGGAAAAGATGGGTGTGATGGATAGGGAATTGGAAGCAGATACATAACAGTGATCACTGAGTGTCTGAATAAGTCACTTGCCGGGTAGCGCAACTTTTAATAATTTAATTTTTCTGCTGTAAACCAGATTTCATGGAGAGGCTGATGGCCATGTAGCACGGTTGGTCTGTCCCATGTTATCTGGCTGTGCAGCTCTGCTGTAATAGACACCAGGGTGTACAAACTGGGAAGGCACACCATAGGCAAGTGCCTGCAGGACTGGTACAGGAAAACCTTTACTGGGAAAGCCACGTGTGTGGGTACATCCCTGAAGTGCCTGATGGTTATGCGTGAATAGCAGACAGGTGGAACTGCAGGGCTGTGATCTCCCCGAGGCTGGAGAGGTGTGGTGGGATAGCTCTTGGAACTGGAGTCCTTCAATGACAGGGACTTTGGGGTGCGCAGAGCGGGATGCTGAGGAGGATGTGGGGGAGTGGTGGCATTGCAGGAAGCTCTGCCTTGGAGCACACCACCAGCAGTTTGAGAGTGCAGGGTCAGGCGTGCAGGATGGTTTTACAGGTGGCTGCTACAGACCACCTGATTGGGAAGAAGCAGCAGATGAGGCCTTCAAACAACTGGAGGGAGGCTCCTGTTAGGAAGCCTCAATCCCCATGGAGGGCTTTAACCTCTCTGTTCTCTGCTGGGGCAAGAGCCTGTCAGGACACAAGCCATGTAGGAGGTTTCTGGAATGCTTTTGTGACAGCTTCCAGACAGGTGATCAAGGAGTTGACAGCAAGAACTGGTTTGCTGGGCTTTTGCCTCGCGTGCAAGGAAAAATGAATCTGGGATGTGAAGATGGAGGGCAGCCATTCAGAGGGACCCTGACAAGCTGGAGAAATGGCCCAAAGGAATTTCGTGAAGTTCAGCAAAAGGGAACATGAAGCGCTGCCCCAAGGCAGAAAATAACTGTCACAGGTCAGGGCCTGACACACTGTGCAGCCCTGGTGAGACACATCAGGAGTGCTGGGTCCAGCCCTGGTTCCCCCAGTGGCAGAGAGACATGGGCATTCTGGAACTAATCCAGCAAAGGGCCACAACGCTGCTGAGGGCCTGGAGCAACTGATACAGGAGGAAAGGCTGAGACATCTGGGATTGTTTAGCTTTAATCTTGAGAAGGCACAGGGAAGACTGTATGAATTGTGTGTGTCAGAGGGTATAAGCAGATGGAGCCAGAGTCTTCTCAGTGGTTCCTAATAACAGGACAAGCAGAAAAACGTAATTTTATGACTTTTCCCCTTTTTTCTGAATGGGAAATAATCCATTAAATCTGGAGACTTTCCAGTTTTTGCAGTGTTCAGTGCTGAAGTGAGGTCACTGCTGTCTCTTTTGGACAGTAAAGGAATCAAAGGATTCTTAACTACAATTTCAATTGTTGAGTTAAAATACTAAATCTGAGATTGGACCGTAATATTAAAGCACCGTGTTTATGTTAGGTACTGAAGATGACTAAAAATAGGTTTTTAGGGAAATCCTTGATTAGATACCAGTATTAAAAATAGCAGTTTGCAGCCTGAAGTGTTCTCCAGGGTTGATAAAACTGTGATTGAGCTAGGGGTCAATTTGCCTTCCGCAGGGCATTGAGAAACATCTGCTGGGAAAAATGGTCTGTACACCCCAGCTTTAGAAGTCTTGCTAGGATTTGGTTGGGCTGGTCCCTAGGAAGGGAAGGTGATGGCTGGGACAGGCAGCTGCTGCCAGGGCGGGTCTTGGTTCTCATGCCCATGAGGAGTGCTGGGTGCTGTGTTTGGCTGCAGATTGTGGTGTTGGGGTTCTCTGGCCCACAGGAGCACAACTGGAGGGTCCCTGCAGCCTGGCTGGCTGAGCTGGAACACAGATCTGCTGTGGCCGCACATGAGCGCTGCTGCTTTGCTGCCTTTGATGCCTAAAGAGGCCAACCTAAAAACAGAGACTAGACAGGAGTAAGGGAATAAAGGTGGATATTTATTTGAAAGGCCTTCAGAAGCACACCCTGGGCAGGCCAAAGGCTGCACCCAAGATGGACCCCGACTCACGAGTTCTTCACACTTTTATAGGTTTGGTCCATTTGCATATCAACCCAATTTCACCAATTCAACTTTAGCTAATGATGGAATTTCCCCTCAGCTTGCCCCCCTTCTCAAGATGCTGGGTTACACATGTTGGGCCTAGGAGGGGCTGGGTGTCCTTGGAGAGCAGCCTGGAGAGGCTTTGTTCTGTCTGTCTCAGCATGAGAGAGCAGCAGCTCACAGGCTCCAGGACACTGCAGAGTTACACACTGGGAATGCAGAATCTGAAAAATATAAAAGCTAAAACGTAAGGCATCACCTTCAGACAGCTTTTGAAATGGTCATTATGCAAGGGTGTAGCTGTGGTTAGCTCTGTGTGCTTCTCACCTGTCAGAGGTTTTGCTGAGGCTTTATCAGGGTTTGCTCCCAGGGGTGGGATAAACTCACTGGATGTTCAGGGCCCAAGCAGTGGGAGCTGGCTGTGGGCTGGAGTGGCTTTGCTGGTTCCAGTGGTGTAGTTCAGGGACTCTGTGCTCTGGATTACACTACATCCTCCTCAGCTTTGTGTTCCTGCTGCTAGTATGTGAGCAAGCTGTGAAAACAGGGTTTGGGAGTGCAGCTGGGATTGGAGCGCAGTCCTGTTATCTCTATTGCCTGGATTCTGTTGTGTAAACCACAGAAGTACACGTTGCTCAATTCATCCTTCCTGGAAGTGTCTCCCTTGCACATGTGAGTGAGAGCAAACAGGAGGTAACTTGTTCTTTAGGTTTCTTTTCCTTCAAGGGTGAAAGGTTTTTAAAATATCTTTATAAATGTATCGCCTGTGGTGAGAAAGACAATAATAGATGATGCATTTTAAAGGCATGAGGTTTCCAGTCATTCTGACTACCTCCCAAATGGCCAGCTTCCAGCAGCTGTGTCTTGAATTTGGCATCTTGAGATCAACAGTTTATAAATGCTGTGGAGTAAAGCTCCTTTTTTATTACTTAGCTTTTTTTTTTTCTTTTAATTGCCCAGGTTGATATGTCCTAGAACTTTAAAAATCAGATTTTGTACCATTCCTTTAGGGGCTGTGAACTTCTGGGGCACACTGGTCACTTGAGGAGGTGCTTTCTAAGACACCCACACAATCTGCCATCTGAGGATGTTTTGAAGATCAAGTTAGCCATTGATAAACAATGCTTTTGTATGCAGTTAAATGCTTGAGCTGATACAATTTCTAGAAGGGCTCAAATGCAGCCTGGCAGAAATTTTACTGGACTGGAATATTCTCTGGTTTGCTGCTTTGAGACTTTGAAAAAATTGCTTTTCTTTCCCCCATCTGATTTGACTGCTGAGCCTTTTCCCAGAGGTAGGAAGCTGGTCAGTGTAGCTGGTGCCAGCCACAAGGCAGCTGCATCCCCCATTCTGATGCAATTCCAGGGCTTGCCTGGTGTGTAAAGGCTGCAATAAAACTCGAGAAAAATACTCCTTATGTATAAAACTTGATAAACTTGTATGGAGAAGCTTTTTCTCAAGTATCAGTATATGCAAAGAGTGGGTCCCCATTCCTTTTCTGTCTTTTCGCCTATTGGGAACATGTGTAGATGCAAGTGAGGCATGAGCCATCCATTTTCCATTTACTAAACTCCTCTGCAGGCCAGGACTCAGAGGCTTTGCAAAATCATGGTCCCATTTTTCCTCTAAAACAACTATGTGATATGAATCAGGTCTGTAAGAATGGTTTTTGAGGAAAAATAAGCAGCAATCCTTGTGCTTATGTGGTTATTGTCAGGCTTGAAGTATGTAGATGCTGAGGAATGTTTATTATACTGGGGCTTTTATAGGTACTTTTTTTCCCCCATCTCACAGAAATGTTTTTCTGGTTGGTTTGTTTGCTTTCCTGTGGGCCTGCCCAACGTATTAAGAAGCTATGGGTTGATAATTTTTTTTAGATCTTTCATCAGTCGTTCTCTATAGCTTTTTAATTTGCAAAAATAACTTCTGCTTGTAGGAGTTATAATGCCACAGGCATTTTTGCTATATGTATTTATTTATTATTTATTTTGCCCTATATGCCACATACATTTTTGCTCTAGCTGCTAAAATATTACAGAGGTTTTGAAAGCAAAAAACTGTAAATAAGAGTGCCAAAGAAAGAAAAAATGAAGCCTCATTCCAAATCATTCTAGTGAAAAATATCTGCATATTCAAATTATGCACTTAAAAAGATTGAGCTATGTGTTTTCCCACTTACTTGGCACAAAGTGTGTGTAAAAGCTTCAATGATTGTCCATACTAGTGATGAGATGACAAGCAGAACAAACCCAAAATACCATTCTGCTGCTTGTGGAACAGCTCAGATCACGGGCTTCATCTGTTTAAACTTGGTTCTTGAAAAGGAATTATGCTAGATTTCCTTGTGAGGAGAGCTTGCAACATTTTTATAATCAAGTTGAGCTAAATGGTCTATGGTACAACATATCTGAAAATTGGTACAAAGCCAAGTAAATCTGGTCTGAAAGAAGCAATGTTAAAAGATAATTGGAGGGAGAAATTGGTGACACTAATGATTTATCCTGTTGTTTTGAAGTGCTGCTTTTGTTCTCTGGAATATAGATGTATCTGTGCTGTTCTTACCTCACACAGTGGGTCAGGAAAGGACCATGGGCTCATCTATTCCTACCTCCCTGTTCATCCCGGAGCACGTGGCACAGGGCTGTGTCCAGCTGGGTCTGGAATATCTCCAGTGAGGGATATTCCACACCCTCTCTGGTCAGTCTGTCCCTGTGCTCGGTCACTGCACAGTGAGGAAGTGATGCCTGAGGTTTTAACTTCTATATTTTTCAGATCCTGTACTGCTTAGTGTGTAACTCTGAAACTTCATATATTAGCTACTGTTCCCTCATTCTGATTAGATAATAGCAAACCCTCTCTAGGTTTGCACTTCAAGGACACCTTGTTGTCCCAGGCCCCCAAACATATAAACTAAAGCCTCTGAATGAGGGGGGGCAAAGTTGGGGTAATTTCTTCATTGCCTGAGATTGTAATTGGAGAATTAACCCTACACACAAATGGACAAAACTTATAAAAGTGTGACAAACCTGTGACCTGGGGTCCATCTTGGGTGTCGCCTTTCGACTGCCCAGGGTGTACCTTTGAAGGCCTTCAGTAAATACCTGCTTTTATTCTCTTAATCTCGTCTAGCCTCTGTTTTCAGGTAGCCTCTGTTTTCAGGTAGCCATTTCACATCATCAGAAGTTCTTCCTCATGTCCAGGTGGAACTTCCTGGGCATCAGCTTCTTCTGTTGTCTCTTGTTCTACTTCGCTATGTAAAGCTTTAAATTTTTTGATTGTTTTGATAGTCTAAGGTTCTGTGGTGAGGTTACCACATACTCCAAAGTTTTAAATAGCTTTTCACCTCTTCCTTTTTTGTTTATAAAACATTTTTTAATTCTATGTACAGGTGATGATATTTTTTTTACATTTTAAGCAAACTTTGGTTTGGGAAATCTATGTTACCACTCTGAATTAGTGGTTTAACCTTTAAGTGTGCCTTTTACCTTATTGCCAATCACTTGGAGTGAATGGAGGGCTTTGATCATGTCTATTTTGATTGGCTCTGTTCTGTTCAGGCTGTGCCTGCAATAAATTTATGGCAGTTGAATATATGGGATTGGTAACTTAAGACCAAGCATCTTGAGAGATGGAAAAAATGAATCCATAATTCCAAAATAAATATTAAGTCAATTATAAGAGATGCAGTGGAATGGTTTTATATTTAGTTAGATTGCTGTCTTCTGAAGATATTCCCCGTGACCTTTACGGTGAGATTTGTGTTCCTTGAGGGTGTATAACCTGGGATGCAGGGTAATTAAGCCAGGAGCTTTGCTGTGAGGAAGTTCTTGTGCAGAACATGACACTGTGGTACAGAGCCATGATGAGTGAAAGATGAGTCGTGTGCTAAACAGAAAGTGGTTAAAATCACCTGGGTTTAAAACCATGTAATATTTCCATTTAAATGGAAAAATACACATAGGTATTTATGTGTAGTTGAAATGAAGGATACATTTGCATGTCACCCTTGCTGTGATATGGAAATCCTTTGGTTCATCAAAGGAATGTGAGACTTGGTCTCTGTTTTTCTGGATGTGTAAGCGCATCCATGGCTGGGAAGTGCTAGAGAGTGGTGAAATATTAAATTACATTAGATGGCCTTTGTTTATATGCAGCTGAAGCAGTTAAAATAGCATTGATTTAAGGAGTCTGAATGTGGAATACATTTTTAAAATACTGTTTTATGTAGTGGAAAAGAATCCCGGTATGCCTTTAAATTTTTTAGTTAAACAAACACAAGTGCTGTTTTTCCTTAGTATATATGCTTCCGGAGTGTGTATAAAATAGTGGATAAGAGAGAATCTGTTTCTAATCAGTTCCATGTGCAGAAACAGTGAATAAATTTGATCAAATCTTTAGTTCTTTATAAGCAATTCCTTTCTGAAATATGAACGTATTCTGCAGAATTTTCTGTTCTTCCCCTGTGTGGAAGACATTACTATCATTAGAGTGCAGAATACATGGATTCTCAATATGTGTGAAATTTTTCAATGCACTAAACAATTGGACATGTAATGATGTTTTCTGGGTTGCTTAGCAGCACTCAGGTTTTTTACTTTAAGTGGTCTTCAGTGACATCTTTAGATTGTTCAGAGACTTGGCAGAAATAAAAAAGTCATTCCAGTGTTTGAGACATGAGGAATCGTTTAAGCTGTGGAAAAAAAGAGTAGGGTTGGCTTATTGTAAAGTTTTGTATATATTTAAACATTTACAAAACTTTATACTCTGTGTTCTTGTAAATGTCTGGGGGAAGTGAGTGCTAGAAGATTATTCTGCTAGATTTTAAGTATAGTTTTAGTAATTGCCACCTGCAAACTTAGACAACAGATAAATTGTATCTGACTGAAGTTTTTTTAAAATGGTTTATATGTAGTTGGAAGTATGTTTTCTGTGTTTCCATAGAGAGCTGAGGGTCAGTGGTGTTTTGACTCGAGAATATAATACAAACCAATTAAAACACAAAATGTTAATAGACTTTTTTTCCTCAGGGGATATCAATTGCATATTTGCAGGAATCTTTTCATTGGGTGTCTCTCCTGTATCACTGCAGAGCTTCTGTTGGCACTGCCTTCCCTCCAGGCTTGAACAGCCAGCAGAGAGTTTGAGACTGGTTTTAATAACGTGCTAAAGAATTAAGTGCTGTCAGCTTTGTGCTGCAGCTCTGTGCTGCCTGAGGCTGCTTTTGGTGTCTCTCTTCCCTGCTCCTGCTTTCTGCATTGCGTGAGTTAAAGGAATGTTCATCCTTGGAGTGGAGCAGTGGCTTGGGTCTGGCCACTGCAGGGCCGAGCGAGGCGTGGGAGCAGCGAGTGGCTGAGTTAAAGGAAAGATTTACACAACTGCCCGTGCAGGTTAGCCAGACCAGAGGGTTAGTGCAGGGTGTCAAAGCCAAGTGTTTCAGACGGATAGGAAATGTTTTCAAAGTGGGAAATCTCGGGACCCAAGAGGCGAGCGGAGACATGACTAAGAGCATTATTAAAGTCCAGTAGCTTTGGATGTGCACAGGAAGGATCTCCCCATACATTGCACGGCAGCCAGGCACGCTGTCGGGAGAGGAGCTGCTCAGGGCTTCTGTTCAGTCGCTCTTCCGCTCTCTTTCTGTTTGTGCTGTTTTATGGGACGAGAGGAGGAGAAACCACTCACCAGCTCTGTTCTGCCCTCTCCCAGCAGCGTGATGGATCGAGATCACTCGGAGCACAGTCGGCATTTCTGCAGCTGGTACCCAGACTTGGGGCTGCTCTGCTTCATGCAAGGCAGGGAGAGCTGGGAAGCTGCAGGGGCTGGATGAACACTCAGCCTTTTTCCATCCTCTCCTAACCTGCCCTTTCAGATAGAGTAGAACATTGGTGAACACTCCATTTGAGTGTAGGCTTTGGTGTGGATGCTTTGCTGTGTACCCACCTAGGCTTGGGTTCTTCCTGTGTGATGTGTGTCCCAAAACAGCCACTCTGGTTCATCAGGCCTGCCTCACTGGAATGGAGGCAGTGGCAAGATGGTTGGGATACTTGATATTTGGGTGCATTTTGTTTGCTGCAGTAAAGCAAAGTCAGATGCCTCACTGCATGTTGACTTCCACGTTCAAGATGTGAACTGGAGGACAGTGGTGTAGAGCTGCTGATCAGGTGTCAGTCAGCATGGATTTGCATTGTTCTAATCTAAAGAGAAGAGCCACAGCCATAAAGTAATTTTTGTAGTCTTCTGGATGACAGTAGAGACTTTAGGAGTGTAGTTTTGCATACAGCTGAGCAGTCACTTTGTAAGGGATTGGTGTTGTGCTGTTTTACTCATCATCTTAATGTCTTGCAAATGATTAAAAAATAATTGGGGGAATACATATATTTGTAAAGTAGATCAATTCTACCTGGTAGTGTGAAGGTAATGGTAAACTTCTAGATGAAGCTTCTCATTCTAAAACTCTTGGAAGTCCTTAGTATTTAGCATTTTGTTGTAATTTAACCCTTCTTACGTCATTTTAATAATCAAAGGAGTAGGAATGTGCTCTTAACAATGTCTAAGCAATTTTATATCCTGCAAATGAGTTTAATGTCAGCACAAGTGAAAACATGGTTCTCTGTTCTAATTATAAAATATAATTATCTTTGTGGTCTCTTGTGATTCCCAAGTGATGCAGTCTTCTCAAGCATTCTGCTCTTGCGCTGTATTTCTTCTATTTCAGAAATACAAAGTCAATTTCTATTTTGAGGTAGTCCATGAGTTAAACCTTATTGAATTTAGAGGGATAGTATCTGAACATTTTTGAGGACAGAAGTAGAGGTAAAGATGCTTGTTTAGGCAGAAAACACCTTTTCTGGTAAGTTAAATAACTTTGAATTCAATTTATTTAATGTGCTCTAATGACACTTGTTTGTTCTTCCGTAAGTGGAGGTTACTGCTGCAGGTGGATCCCAGGTCAGCTCCTTTTGCTCAGGTACAGACTGGTTTGGGATGTTTCTGGCAGGAACTGGTTAATTACTGCCATATAGAGACTGAAGGGCACTGAACACCTTGGGGACTGGTGCTTGAGCTAGCTCAGCTCCCTGGTGCTATTTCTTCAGCAATGGAAGAATAATTTCCTTTTCTGGTGAAACCTCTCTGAGCTGTGGTCAGGTGGGCTCATGTGGGCACAGTTGAGAGCTGGTTAACATTTCACTGTGGCTGCTTAGGCAATGGAACCAAATTTGCTTTTCTAAAACAAAGTTTTTCTTCTGACACCTTAAATTTGGTGATTGTTTTTCATCAAGTTACAGAAAAGATTTGTACAAATTTCTGCAAATTGATTTTGCCAAGGTTGCGAGTTTGTGGTAGCTGAGCAGTCTCATGATTTCAGGGTAGCAACTTAAAGAGCTGAAAAGTATTTTATGGTGAAATCCAGTTGAGCTGTAACAGAATACCCAAATTCAACCAAAATCAAAACAGAAGAAAAAAATGCAAACAGGAAATGTTGCTTTTTTTGGCAGTCTTAATAATAATGGCTTATGAACTCCAGAAATGGAGTACACCATCCAGACTTTCACCTCTATTGCTTCTAGGTGGTTTGGTTTTTTTTTTAATTATGCGTGGTTGAGGTAGGCAGAGACTTTCAGAGTGTAGTGAGCTTCTTTGACTGTAACTTCTGGCTGTTACAGTGTCCTTTCCTCCACAAGAGTAATCGATAAACTTACATGCTTGTCCTTACAGAACAATCTACTGGTCTGCATACAACTTAATTAGTCCTAATTGTATGCACTGTCTCATTGTTTTTAGTAATGTGCCAAAAAAAAGCAAACAATAGCCAAATTCTGTTTTAAAGGGACAGCTCAAATACTTGAAATAGCACTGGTAAACAAAACAGCATGAAGGAAGAAGCATAAATTAAGTGATAAAGTCATTGTTGGCACAGTAGAAAGCACAATACTGTCATGTTTATCTGAAGAACAGCATGAATTTTGAAGCTGGAGCCACATCTGATGGGTCATACTTGTCCTCTTGCATATATGCAATAAACTGTATGCAGTTGACAGTTACACTTCTGTATTATTTTTGGGCTCAAAATTAAGTGCTATTGATGGTATATATTGTCTTTAGAGTAAATAAGGTGGATGTGTTTATAATTTTATGGTTTTTTAGAATATCTGGATTTCAGTATCAGGAGACGGTGTTCTGAATCTTGAGCTTGCATTTCTCTGAGTATATAGACTTTTTTCAACTGTAGAAACAGATTTGGTCTAAAAATCACCCACAGTCTCTGCAAACTTAGGAACTTGGAAAATTCCTAGGGATTAATTGCAACTCTAGGAAGACCCAGTTAAATAAAGTCAATAGTAGCAGGCTTTGCTTAATACTTATCATGTGTGGGTAGGGCTGTGTTTGCCATTTTTCTGCAGGAGGCACAATGTAGTTTATTCTGAGTGGACACTTCCACTGCAGGGAGGATTTTTCTGGACTGGAAATGCTGATTTTCCCCGGTGGTGTTTGCATGTGTTGTGTGACAGCAGGGCTGAGCACGGCTGCAGTTCTCCCTATGGGGACTTGTTCTTACCTCTCTCAATACATTTGTGATTTAAGATCCCTGACTCTACCCGTGGAACTTAGTGTTTAACCTTCTTCCTCTTCCAGTGCAATCTCCTGCTGTTTACTTTGCTTAAAGACTCCTGAAACGTGAACTTCCCAAACATTCAGCAGAGGAACTAGAGCAGCAAGTCCTCAATTTTTTCCCTTTCTGCTTGGTTTTAAAGCTAATCCATTTTAACTGCAGGAAGAATGTAATTTTTTTTCTGTTGGCTGCTTTGCACTGCACAAAGCTTTGGTTCACGTTGCAGAACATCTTGAAATCTATATAATTGTAATGGAAGAAGAATGTTAGGAATCTTTCGTGGACAATTTCTTTTTAAAGCAGAGCTTTCTGGATGGCAAACAGCGAAGGCTGTCATGGCTTTTTTAACTTTTTCGTTCTTCAGTAGCGGGCGTTTTCATATTCAAGGGCTCCATGATCTATCCTCTCCCTCCTTTCTCAAGAAAATAATTGTTGAGTTGGCAATTTTAGGTGAAATACATAGCCTTAAATTTTCAGTTTTCAGCTGGTGGTACACCGCTGCTTTGTTTTGTTTTTATTTTTCTCCTGGATGGCTTTGTGGCTTATTCAGCATTATTCCAGGCTTTGCATAGTTCTTGCAAACCTGTGGGAATACTGACCTGGCTTTTTCCATCCTGAGTTGCTCTGTGTGATTTAAAAAGCTGAAATAAAGGTCAGAGGCTCAATATATTGAGAACAACAGTTTAAGAGGTTGTTCTGTGGAGGGGTTTTTTTTCTTAAATTGTAAGAGGAAGAAGCATTAGGTGTTATTTTGGTTTTACTATATATTTACTATTATCTATTTTTATATTTTTTTTTAACTTGCAAGTTAACTTGTGGAACTTCCAAGAACTGTAAATCTCACCCAATATGTGAAAGACTTCTTTCCTGGAGGCTTGATAAAGCTTAGAGGAAGTAATGGAGGACTTGGGAAATGACAGGTTTTCCTGTGATTGTGATACTGGCTTGTATGTACTGAATTTGGTGTTGAATAATTACATGGCTTGAAACAGTCATCAGAGAGAAAGTGAGGCTGAGCTACAGCCTGTTCACCTCTTACATAAACTGTGTGGTTTTTATTGGGGTGGTTTGTTCCTGCTATTCATTGTTCATCATCTACTCATATTACACATTTCGATAGAGGATGAAAACCTAAAGCAATTTTTTTCAGTATTTCTTAACCGGATCTGCTTAGGACTAGAACAAAGCTTTGTTGCATGTTTTATTTTTGTTTTTAAAATGATCTGCTATCTGGTGTTTACTGGAAACAGTAGCCAAATGTGGGCATGTAAGGGGTATTGACCAATCTGTGCTCCAGGGTGACGGTGGTGATTGTTTCTTGCTGAAACACAAAGCTAAGATCCCCTTGGCTGTCAAGTGGCAACAGTGCCATTGTATTTTTACTCTCCAGCAAAACTGAGTGCTTGAGGCTTGGTTTATTGTTAATTCTGTTGAGCATAAAACACTCACATCGTTCGTTTTTGGTTGAAGAAACTGTTGATGGCTGTTGCAAACACACATACAGTCATTTTTTTATTGATGGGTAGCTCGTTTCTTTCACAGAAAGCTGACCCCAATACGTGCTTATTTCTGTCTGGGAATGCTGACTTGGAGCTGCTTCCCCCTGCTCTCAAGTGGACTGTATCTCCTTAGGAAGGTTTGCAGTTCAAAGCCCCCTTGCCCATTTGAAACAAAACTGTTATTTGAGTTGAGAAATCCCACGTTTGCAGGGCGTTCTTGTTTTCCCACATAGCAGCACACAGATGTGGTTATTGCAAATTAAAAATACCCTGTTTGTGTAACTGAATTGGAAGTACCTTATGTGTGTGCCTACTTGTGCTTTGCATCATGTGAGTCACACACAGTTAGGGACTTCTCAGCAAAAAACGTGGCTCCATAAATAAATAAAAGAGCACTTTTTCCTGTATTGGCTATCTTCATCATTCCTAGCAAGAATTATTCTCAAGAGCAATCTCTTCTAGTGTTCCCTGTGTATGGCTCTTGGCCGTGCCTATTTTAAAGACTTTTGGATAATATTTCTCCTTTTGCCAGGCTTCCTTGATGTTTAAGTTGATGTTTTATGCCAGTTATTTCTTGGCCTGCTTTAAAAGAACCTCATCAATACTTCTGTACCTGTTTAGTAAAAGCTTGCTTTCTTGTGGCTTCTAATTTATGCTACCATAACAATCTAATCTTTATCTAATTATCAGATGACACTTCGTTAAGATTTTTTTTTGTCCAAAAACTGGCTGTGATTTTGGTTTTACTCACCATTGAGTCCTGAGAGTGGCATTATGCTCCTCGATTATAAAAGATAACATAAAATTGCTAAGTGTCGTATGTCAGCTCAGCCTCAACAGATCTGGATGTGTGCATTAATTATGTCAGTTAATTATGATTGCTCCAAAGAGCACCAATTGCCAGGTAACAGCGCAAATAGTGAGGTTTGAAAGTAGACTTGATTTTTCTCTTTGGTTCACTGACATTCCTTCCAGATTACTAAGGTTTCCGTGTCACTTAAAAAGTGAGTGTTTTGGCAAAAGCTTTATGTAAGCATGAAACACGTGGGCAATATTTGTAAAAACTGGGATATTTTGCAAGTGCAACATGTTGAGAGATGTTACACAATGCTCAGCCCATAGTGGTTTTTATGAGCAGGTGGTAATGTCATTCTTTGTTTGGTGATAAAGAATTGGTTTTGTATTTGTTACTGGAAAAGGAGTTGATACTTGACATCATACAGAAAAAAAAATAATTGACATAAACTTTAACGGAAAAGATCCAAATTGAGTAACACTGAGCAAGAACGGTAAGAAAGTTAGTCCTGAAAACAGCATTGCATTAAATCAGCTGCACTAACATCTTGCTACTTAAGCCTCTTTCTGTTTGCAAAAATATTATATTTCTTGAGCTAAAGCCCCCACGCAGGAACTGGAGGCAGAAGTGGGCCAAACATTAGTTCCTTACTTGTTATTGTTTGTTTTTCTAGATTTTGGCAGAAATTGCACGTTCTTTGTTTTAATTTTTCAGTTCCCCACACTTGACATTTTATATTCTTTAAGTTTATAAGTTTCTTTCCAGTTTATTTTGTATGAACTCTTCTAAGCAGATAAAATACAAAACCTGAGTCTTGAACATAAAAAAGGGGAATTTAATTTCAGAAATAGTCAAGGTTTCTAGATAAATGAGTTGTGTAACTCAAAATTACAGTTGTCTAACCACAAAACAATGCTTTCTTGTTTACTTGCGGTCATTAATTTAGCTTAAGCATTTCCTGCAGTGTATCACAAGGTTGTGTAAATGCAGCTTTGTGGAGTTTTCCTGACATATATTTCTTGTAAACAGGAGTTGTAGAAATAGCTTGGAGTCCATAAAAATACAAATTAGATAGCAGGGGGCCAGATGCAAATCTTTGAGACTGTACACTGTAGTCAGTGATTTGCCTGTGCTTGAAAAGGAAGGAATCTCAGGATTTGAGTAACATATTTTGGGCCTGTTTGTGTAGGCAACATAACTTCAGCTCTCCGCTTCCTGCCTGCTCCTCAAACGCCTCGCTCGGTTTCATAAGGTTTGAATAAAAGGTTCAGCAGCCCACAAAGGCTGGCTTTCAAGTCTTGGTACACACACTCCTAAGTGATGTTTATTTAGAGTTAGTCTGATGCCCACAGCAGTTTTGGGATAGGTCTGAGCAGTCCAGGAGACTAGTGGGGGTTTCACCCCTCGGCAGGGTTACTTCCTGACTACTGAAAAGTGCAAATGAAGATTGCTCTTGCCTTGCAAGTGTAGCAGTTCAAAGGTGTTGCCAGGACTTGGCAGCGCCCTGGGAGCAGTTCAGCTACCTTGTGGTAGGACCTCGCCTCTAGGAGGTGGAAATCACAAGGAATCCAGTGGTTAATGCAGCTGGCTTTCTAAAAACTCATCTGTTTGGAGACTTGGCATGGGGGGAGCTTTGCATTTCTGTACGTCTCCCATGGAGCCAGAAGATGCAGTTTGGAAACTAAGAAAAATTAACTTAAGCATGTTAAGGTATATGAAAGCATGGCCCAAAAATAGCCACAGGGTTTGATGGCTGAGCTATAAAGTTGGTGATAATCTTTATCCCTGTAAGATGTTCATGTATTTTTATTTAAGTACTGCAAAATTTGCATCCTTGACTAATTTTGTTTTCTTGAGATCAGCCAAATTTGGGAGGAGTCCCCATGTGAAGAGGGCTAACAACCTAGATCTGTGCTTGAAGGTGAAGGGGCAGTTAAAACTTCTCATCATGTGTAGCCTTTAGTGACATGTGCTTCCAGCATGTCTGTGTTCAATTTCAGGGAGAGCTTTGGGATCTTTGAGGGACAAATCTCAATAGCATTGAGGTATTTGAATAAATATCACTGTATGTTCTGCCAGATAAGATTTTGGTTGGGTTTTTTTGGTTTTTTTTTTTTTAAACCTTTAGGTGACTAACTTGTGGTTTCTTTCCTTTGACTCTGTCATACACAGCAGGAGCTCAATTTGATAATACTTGAGCCATCATGCCTTCTTTGGAGTGTAAAGCACTTCTCAGTGAAACAGTTACAAATCTGTGACTTTGCTGCTTGCTTGTGTAACTTGAAATTCCACTTGTGGAATTGTGCCACCTTACCCTTGGTTGGGCAAGACTGCTCAGGTTTTCTGAAATAGTATATAGCAAACTAAATACAATATCAACTTGATGATTTATCCTCCTGTCCTTCAGCTCCTCTTTCACTGTAGAGAAAATTGTTGTAGGTTGTCTGTAGTTATTGATGAAGAATTAACGAGAAATAGATGGTGAAAGAATATAATTATTGTTTAGCGGAATTTCACAAGGATTTGCTACTGTTCAGCAAACTTTTCATAGAAGATGATTTACTTTGAAAAACTCGTTGGTAATAAAAAGAAATACTACCAGTGGAAGTGCAGAATTTCCTGTGGAGTTGTATCTCTTTGCCCAGAAGAGGCTTTCTCCCAGTGCCGGCTTAGAGCAGTGTTTTTCTGGATACATCCATCTGCTGTCTCAGTCCAGAACTGTTGATATCTGTGGTGCTGCCTCAGTGAAGAAGCAGGTAGGATTTCCCACGTGGAGTAATTGAACTTGGGATATTAAAACTAATGTAATTGGTTTAATTTATTTTTGTTTAACACCCTAAAATCAGAATGCTTTTGCTTGTATTTAGCTAGCTGTCCTCTTTTTTTTGCTAAACAGTCCACAATTCTAAATCAAAAGCTAATAGATTATTCTTAACACCTTGTGCAGTCCACATCTCCTAATGTGGCATGATTGGAGCTGGTATGGATGCCAGGCTTCTGGCTAAATTTTACCACTGTAATGTAAACGAGTGCTTTTATCTTGCTGTGAACTCTGTCTAGAAATCCTAGTTATGCAGCTTGGCATCCTTTATTCACTGTGAATGTGTATGTTTTTATTTACATGCTTGCACATAAATGGAATAATTTAATTCTTTGGCAGCTGTATATAGCAGTTGTGTTTAATATGGGAACTGTTCATAAGAAAAATTCATGTAGATGATGAAAATGTGGACATAAAACCAGCTGTGAAAATAAAACTTGTTCACCTTTACCAGAAGGGTCTAGTCTTCTGTTGTGCTTTGATCTTCTTACCTAAACAATTACTTCATTTCCTTAGTTTCTTAGAAGCAGAAAGATCTTGGTGTTGTGAGTAAACTTGAGTTTGGCAAAGTAACTTTTATCACTGTATTTTTGTACTGATACATAATTTGAATTTCTTGCTGTAGCAAGTACTTGCAAAAATGGGTGACAAGTTGGTGCACACTTTGTGGTGGTGATGCACAGCTCTAAACTGGATGCATGGGTGAGTTTGTTTCCTCTGCTTCCACCCTCTGGGGGGATCCGTCCCACTCTCTCTTTACACATCTGCTTTGCAACTTCCTCAGTGATGTTACTTCAACAAATTGTTTTGGTTCTTGAGTCAGATGAACTTGCATTCTTCAAATGTTATCTACATTATGATGGTATCTAAGAATAAACTGGCACAATTTTTTTCTTGTCTTTAAAGCTGTGAATTGAGACAAATTGTGTATTCCTGCAAGTGGGGTTATGTCTTAAAATGTGATTTTTACCTTTGTCTTTATTTTTTTTTAAATTAAGTGAATGCATCAGGGCCTTGCCCCAGTGCTTATGTCTGTACTTACTTAAATCTGTTTATCTTATGCTCTTCTTGGCTTTTTAAGCTTTTTGTCCTTTGCTACTTAAAGCTGGTTTATAGCTCAGTTATCCTTCTCATGAAGTCTTTAAGTGGGTTTACATTTTTCCGTATGTAAATTCAGACTTGTGTTTTTTTTCATTTAGGGGAAGTAAAAGATACAAAAAGGATCCAATTTACTTTTTGCAAATACTCAAGGGAACAGCTGATGTCAAGTGGGCACTGCTTCAGTAGTACTGTCAGTATCTAACATATGATAAATTTAGTGTGCAAGAGTGACTCTCAATTGTACCCTGAACTGGAAATTGGCTGTTCTAAACTGAGCAGCCCTCTGCTAGAATTCCTCTGTTGTCACATGCCTTACAACCTGGAATTAAAATATACTGAGAAACCTGAATTGGATTTTTATCTGGGGAAAAATTTATATCTAAAGGTGATCAATAAATTTTGAAACTGATGAATACAAAATAGA
Organism: Pachycephala philippinensis; assembly: GCA_013397055.1. Lineage (NCBI taxonomy): Eukaryota > Metazoa > Chordata > Aves > Passeriformes > Pachycephala > Pachycephala philippinensis. The sequence goes on from VWZT01009623.1 coordinate 375,145, forward strand.
AAAAGGCAGACATTCAAAATTCTCAGGTAAAGGGCAAAGGAGATGCTAGGCAGCCCGGATGTGTGGATTTGCAAGTGTTATCAGCTGTGTGGACATGCAGAAACAGGAGCACAGATGCCTAGAAAAGGTCTCACAATATGTGTCCTTTACAAACTCTGAGGCTGTTGGGATTTTTCTTCTGATAGAGACAGAAATGAAGAGAGAGTGGGTTTTGGACAGAAAAAGGAAACTCTGTTTTGTTCTCCAAATATTCCAATTGCATCCAGAGTGCTGGAGAGTGTGGGGTTGGTTGAATTTTAGAAAAGCTGGAGACTTCGTAATTCCAAGTAATGAGTTTTTTTTTATTTTGATCCCTGTCAAATGTGTTCCAGAATCTTGTTCAGGGTAATGGGTCCAGATACAGGCAGTGTCTCCTTACTGCTGGAAAAGGCCTCGTAGCTCAGTGTGTAACCTGCGTTGCAACAGACTTCAACTGGTTTCCTGTGTAAAGCTTTGTCTTTGACTTAATCTTGGCTTCTCTCCTGTAACTCCACATCTGGGAATGACTCATAACAAGCAGGACCATCCGAAAAATACTGTGTACGTTTTTATCCAAATCTGTAGGGTTTTTGTTTCTAATTTTTTTAAAGCCATGCTACACTCTCCCCTCCCATGCAATGAATCATGCAGTGTCTGTACTCATACCTGACAAGAAAAGTGGTTGTGCACTGAGGCAAAATTGAATGCTAAACAAATAGAAAGAATATCCCGAGCCATCAATCTGCTGAGAGCAGAGCTTTTGTCTTTGGCAGGTATCCTCTGTCAGCCCCTGGGGCACTTCTGATATTATGATTTTTTCTTTCCTCCTGTAAACAGGGAGTTTTGTTAAATGGATACTCTGGCTTGGGGACAGAGTTGGAGCTGTCAGGCACTGGCAGCAAGGGAGGTTCTGCCTCTGAGGCACTCAAAGGCTATTTTTTTTGAGCTGTCACATCCAGTGACTCAAGGCAGTCCCACTGCAGAGCTTTTGAGAAAAATGCCAAGCTTTACATCTCTTACTTCTCCTACCCTTCCATGAATGCTTTGGCCCATTTTCAGATGTGTGACAGCACAGGGACAGCTCACCCTGCTATCCTGTCCCTTTTGGAGTGTTTGGAGTGGCCACACTGAAGGGAAGGGGCAAAGTGCTTCACCCTGGGTCCTTGTCTTCCATACTTTTCCTACTAAATACCTTCCTAGGGACCCACAGCCCCCAGATTTAGTGCAGGTTATGTGCAAGGCAGCTCATGCACTAATAATAACAGGGGAGTCAACTCAACTAAGACAGGCAGGGTGAAAGAAGGGCTGGAATGGCTTCACCCTACCACGCTGCTTTGGTCTCTTCCCTTGTGTCAGAGAGGAAGCCTAGAGTGCTGGAAAAGTGAGTTGCTGGCATAAATATTCACATTTTTCATTGCTGTGCGGAGAATTATTTTCTAACAGCAGTATGGTATGTTGGGGAGATTTTCCTGCAGCTGCTAGAGCTGCCCATCTCCAGCTGTCTCCTCCAAAACCACCTCTCTGTGGATTACAGGTCGAGGGAATTGATAACATCTAGACTGTGTTTGAAGTGGGAGAGTGCTCTCGCAGGCTTTGGGGCAGGCTGTGCACTGCTGCTGTCAGTTTTTGACTACAAAGGATTTGGAACAAATTAATACAATGTGAAAATTGTTCCTGGCCAGCCTATCATTTTGGCTACAGGGTTCCAAATTTCCTGAAAAATGGAAATGTTGGAAGGCCTGTTTGAAGGAAGGGAAGCAGTTAACTAACTCCTTGATTAAAATAATAGAAGCTGAACCACATCACCTTTCCATATCTCAGTATAGCTGACGCTTTTTGGATGTGACTGATTCCACTTTGCATCACTCAGGGAGCTGCTTGGCAAAGAGTGAAGGAAGACTGAGGTCACAGATGCTTTCTTCTTATATATATAGGTAATTAAAATGCTTTATGAACATGAAAGTCATAGAATTGTTCTCTTCCCTTTTTATTTCTGCCTCCAGTGTATTTTCCCAGATGTCTTTCTCAGAACTGGGGAAAATACTGGGGTGAGCAACAGTGCTTTAATATACTTAATGTAAGGTTTTAATCAGGTTTCACTCATGCTAATAGCAATGGATCTTAAAGCTGTCTCATAATTGACTGTTTGATAGGCTCACTTGTAAAAAAGTGATTACCAGTAGCACAGATGGAAATTCTTTCTGTCTTAAGAGGAATTAGAAATAGGGTGTTCAACTCAGCTGTTATTTTGGTGTCAAAAAGCTGTCTTCATCCAGTGATTAAAATGGAAGAAAAATGTTGCTTATAATTAAAAATCTGGTGATAATAATGGAATTATTTGGTGAAAAATTAACAGGTCTTTCTTGGAATTCTCATCTCCTTTCCCACAACCTGGCAGCTGGGTACACTGTTTGCATGGATATTCTCCTTTCACGGTACCATCAAAGTGGTTACAAGCTTGAAATGGAAAGCTTGTGTTTGTTTGAGACTCCTTACGCTTTCAGGAAATCCTAAGTGAAGTTGTGCTTTGTTTGGTTTTGTTTTACTTGTTGACTTCAGTTGAATTTTATTAGCTAAGCAATTTCCAAGAAGCCCTTCACTGATCCCAGCAGCGGGGTCATTGATTTAGTCTCTGTCAGTCATGGAAATCAAGACTTCAGAAGGGCTTTGAGAATTTGTTTGGAAGCATCAGCTGGTAAATCTTCTGTAGGAAGCAGCAGAAGTCCTTGAGTGCATCTGAAGGAGACTTCCAGGAATATTTTACCCAGTTAGAGAGATGACGGAGCGTTTGTGGCTCTAACAGTGAACAAGTGGCAGCTAATAGAGTAGTTTTAATCAGGTAATGCAGTGCTGACAGCTCCTCAGTTTTCCCGGCTTTGTTCTGGAGTGGCTGGCAGGAAGCAAGGCAGTCACTTCATTATATTCATTAAAATCCTCAATCTTGTGCCATGCACTCGCTGTGCTCCCCATCACATCGGGAAGCGTTCTGTGGCTGTGGGGAGGAGCTGCACCCATGTGTGCCTTTGAAAGGAGAGATTTCCACCGAGGAAAAAGGGGCTCCCAAAGCAACCCCGGCTTCACAGCCTGCCTTCAAGCTGTGACTTGTCTCTAAAAATAAATAAACAAGCAGACTTATTTCTATGTGGAGTCTTGGCAGACAGCTTTTTCCCTAGGGATAAATTTGTTTTGCAAAATTAGAAAAATCTGTTAGATATCTAAAATTTACAGTTGTTATGTATTAAATTATTGGTTTTAGATAGAGTTTTATAGTTATGCAACTCTAAAAATATTGATGGTGGAATGGACAAGGAAAGTTGCCTTCTGTATAACCCAATTATTTTTTCTTTTTCTCCCTTTCTATTTGTTTTTCCCCTTAGGTTTTAGTCACCAAATCCATCAGGTCCCTACAAATACTATGAGGAAATCTCTAGGAATATTTGTTGAATATCAATGTCTTTTTGGTCCTCAGAGTACGTGTTGCTTTTTTTTTCTTGCGTTTTTTCTTGGCAATGCATGCAGAGCTAGTGGAAGCAAGTATAGTTTATTTTAAGCTCTCCCTTTTACTCTGTGTTGCTGTTCTCTTTATTCATCACGAATGATGGATGGGTGAATCTTTGTGAGTGTTGGTTGTAGAACTGGTTTTAGTTATTTGCCAACAATCTTAATTTTACTATCAACGATTTAATCCTAATTTAGGATTCAGGGGATTTGAAAAGTTAATATTCTAATAGGTGAATATGCCTAACATTAAGGGGAGAATGAAAATTATGGACGTGTTACCTGTCTGTGTTTACTATCACCTTCTGATGACACAGACCTTGATCCAGAGAGCCTCCTCCAGCTGGCAAAGGGTCCAGAAAGAGGCCGTGGACCCTGGCCGGCCAAGGGGGCTCATTGACACTATATTCCAGCAGCAGGGAGAAGTATTCCAGCCTCAGGCTGCTTTGTTCCCAGCCCTGGGCTGGTCTGTCAGATGCTGGATCACATCTGGCCTTTCTGTGGAGAGCTCAGCAGCTGCGTATTGAGTTCCCTCTAGCAGGAGGAGATACAGTGGAACCCACCCAAAACTGGCCAGATATTTGACAGGCTATTTATTGTCCTTTACTGAGCTTGCTGAAGTTCTTCCAGTTCTTCTTTGGCTTCTCTAACACAGGAGGAATGCTCCCTTATAAACATTGTAAGTTTGTATCATGGATGTTTTTGTTTGGACTTCTAAAATTTTTTACCTAACTTGTTAATAAAAGGTGACACTTTCACCCTCAATCCAAGAGTCCTTTTGTCACAGAATATGAAGATACTGGATAGTTCCTGTAATATTCCAGTTACCGTGTAGGTCCTGACTTTGTCATTACTATTTGTCAGCATGCTGTACAGACAGGTATAGTTTGCTCTTTTTCTTGTTTGTTGAATGTTCCAGTAATTTCCCAAGAATTGTGGAGCTTTTGTCCCTTTGCTCAGTCAGTCCCCTTTATTGGTACCTCCAGTTGACTCTGACCTGTCTATAGTGAGCATCCTCAAAACCTGAAGATTGCTCTGTATATAACTTTAAGGAAACTTGAATGTCTAATTTTCATTCATCAGCTCTGGAAAACTCCATGAAGCCACGTAAGTCTCTGAAATAGTGAGATTGCTATGTGTAACAGTTTATTTTATGAAGTTCATTATAATTAATAACAAAGTAAAAAGAACATGTAATGTTATTGAAAAGCCAGTTAACAGTCTCAAATATTTGAATTTTTCATGCAGATTTCTTGCTTGTTTAAGCCTTGTTACTTCTATTGCCAGACTGTATATTTTAGTTGAGTTGTCTCTGTGACTTCCGAGTTCCTAAGCTGAAAACTGGAAGTGAGACTGGCTTTGCAATTACAAGAAAAATGGAAAATGGTTTTGTTTGGATTTCAGCAAATTCAATTTAAGGTCAGATTTTTTTCTTTAACAATGTGCGCTCTATCTTTTTATTCCTAAAGGCATATTTTCAGCAATTTGGCTTAACTCTGTGGTCATGGGGGTGGAATTCTTTATCTTGGCTTGATATAAGCAAGCTTTCAGAGCATGTGTGGGTTAGTGTCTGACTTGGTGCACAGGAAAACACAATCTTTTTGTCAGGTGGTTTCTGGTTCAATGAAAAGTTTTCGGTTGGCTTTCTTTGTATATGACAGCAGCTTGGTAACTTTGGATAAATAGCTCAGGCTTTCAATAAATAACTGTCAATTGCCATTAAAAAGTTAGCAGTAAGTAAAAATGAACACTGTTGTGTAGCTAGCATGTTTCCATGGCAGTTTCAGAAAAAATCAACCCAAAATAACATGAGGACATGCTTGACATAAGTGTTATGAAATATTTCTCATTCAGTGGATAGGAAAGGTGAAGGATAATTGAGCACTTACCTTCAGGTATATTATTGTACAGTTTCTTGAAATCATCCTAAGTTGATTTGTCTTGATAATATGAAAATAATATCTAGTTATCCGTCATGTTAAATATTATTTTGATGCAAGGAATAATTTCGTTTCCTCATAGTTGAGACCTGAAGAGCAGAACATGCTTTTTTGTTCTCTTAAAAATGTAGTCTTTCAATGCAGACAGAGGAAGAAGTTTTGACACTGTTGTAAAGGCTAAGTCACCAGCATATGTTACATTGAGTTTTTGATAACAGCTTCAAGAGTTTGGAAAATAAGACACAAAACTGATGTGTGAGATCAGCAAAGTTACAGTAATTTATTTAAAGACTTGACTTAATCAGTGTATCTTGGGTTCTGTTCCTGTAAAATATGACCTGTATTGTAGTAACTTTTTTAATAATTAAAATAACAGTTGAAGTGAAAGCTCAGATTCATTTTTTCCATGCAAACCTAGAAGAAATTACAATTGGGCCTTTTTATGATTTGGTGATTAAGTAGACAAATGGTGCACTTCATGGGTACTGTAACAGTTAACACCTGTTTCAACTGTTTCATATTTGTATTGGATGGAACCTCAGCAATCCAATATGTCTTGAAAAGCAAAAATCTAATATAAAATATTTCATGGTATGGAAGAAATTACAATAAACAGAGTATAGCTTAAAATATAAAATGCTTGTTATGCACATTTACATAGGTTTCATCTGTATTTCTGAAACCAGTGTAGCCATCTTGTGTAAAAGTAATCCTAGTTTTTGTGAGGGTTGCTTAAGTGATTATTTAATACCATAAAGTAAATGCTGTTTTCTAAGAAAACAGTATTTCCTGAGTTGGCAGAAATGAAACAATTTGTTAGTCAGAAGTCAGGTACAACTGGATTAATCAGCATTTGGTTTGTGGTTTCTCTCAAACCTGCTTTGGGGACAGGGACCACTGGCAGAAGGGTGGAGTAGTCTCCCAAGGCACGTGCCAGGCAATAATGTCAACCCCTTATGTTGTTTGTGACCGGTGTAGTATTCTGAATTCATTAATTTCAGGAAATGTGAAACTTTGTCCGTTAAAATCTGGAAGCTTATTTCAAATTTAGTAGAGATGGGCTCTATTGTGCCTTGCATGCAGCACAGGTACAGCACCGCTGGCCCCCTCAGCCTCCCACCAAGGCTGGTTGTCTTGGGGGTTTGGGAACTCGAAAACTTACTGCTTTTTGAACAAATCTTGGTTTTACACTAAAACTCTTAAGTATTATTATCAAGATTACAAAAATAATTTGCCAGAGTGCACTGTCAGATGTAAATATCGTGAGCTTCTTAATATGATATTTCAAAGCTGAAGTTTATTTTGAGAGTCGGGGTTAATACTCTCAAGATTTGTTTAGAAAAGTTGATCTTGGGATGTGATGACCTAGGAGATTTTTTTCCTAAGCACGAATTCAAGTTTGCTTTTATCTCAGTTTATCTGATTTGAGGTAAGCCTCAATGACTTACCAAATTGCATCTGCTTGTAGAGAACGCTGTAAATGGTTTGCATTTTAATGGCTTCTGCATAAATTTCCTAATTCTGGAATGCTTCTCTTGCTCATTTCCCTGCAAAAAATGCTGTTTTTGTCTTGCTTTAACAGAATCTGTTTAGTCTTTCAGTTGTAAAAGAAATTGATAGATTTACTCTTGCTTTTGGCTACTCCTGCTGTTTTCAGAAGTGCTAGGACTATCTTACCTCCTTTGGAGAGCAGAAGAGCTTCAAGATAATTTCACATTAATCATAAACATTTCAGACAGATGTTGGAAGCTTTCTTAAATACAGGTACTTAGTTTGGGAGTAAACGTAGATGCAAATGTTGGTAATTGTGGGTAGCGTCACAAAATTAATAAAGTACTGATAGAATTTAAATTCTCTTAACTGTAATTGCTCCTCATAAAAACAAGAGGAAATTTAGGAAGTAAAATGGAAGAGTAAGTAAGTAATTGGGACAAAGAATTGTAAGAGGAAGGAGGGAAAAGGGAGGCAATAGCTGGAAAATAGGTAACCTAAAAGGAAGCACAATACATTGATCCATGTAATTTACCTTCATTTTAGGCATTTTTTTTAATATAGTGAAATAATCATTCTAAGTGTAACACAATACTTAAGGCCACAATTCTGAGCATGTTTTTTTTTATTAATTCAATGCATAATGGAGATGGTAATGACTAGATCACCCTAATATAGAAAAATGAGATATGATCAGAGGCATACCTCTTCCTGGATTAAATAATGCTGCATCTCGGACACAAAGTGACAAAATGCCAACAGATTGCAGTATCTCTCTTACCATGTGAAGAGCTGTTCTGAGGTACAGACCTTCGAATTCAGTGTCTTTCCAAAACCCACCATGCAGTCTTCCCTTCCTTTCATAGATATCATGAGACCTGACAAATGGGTTATCCTAAAGCATCTTAAGTGCTGAAAAGCTCTAATGAAAGACTGTATCTTTATAGTTTGATGTAACAACTAAACCCACTTGCTATTAACTAAAGGTTTTTTTGAAGTGCCATTTGCTCCAACTTTCCTATTGTCTCTACTGTTGTGGTTTTTTTTCCTGTGAACCCATTTTGGGATGTTTTCATTCCCTCTTCTTTCCCACTTTGTCCGTGCTTGTTGGATTCTATTTGTTGTGCCATCAGTTGTTGGTGGGGCCAAGCTGTAAATCAGGTCACCAGAATGATTCATATTCAAAATAAACCTACAATAAAAAGCTTGGAATCCGTTTTGTCAGCATTCTACTTTAATGCCCTGCAGAGCATCACTGCTATTATCTTAAGCCATCTCTTGTTTGTATTCAGTTTGGAAATCGTGCATTTGCAGCTGGAACAAAATCTGTCTATTCTCAAAGCTGCAGCTTCGGCCACGCATCTGTCATGTTCTCATCTCCTCTTTATCTCCTGTACTCTCTGACTAAAAGCACGTTGGTCCCATGTTCCACTTGAAATAGAGTGGTGGTACTCCTCACTTCCCAAAATCATTTTGTAGCTATTCCTGAGTTAATGGAAAACATGTCAAGCGATGTGCACCTATCAAGGGGCTGCTTCAAGGAAGTTGTGTTTTTCTGCTCGGATCAGTAGCTTGTAAATCTGGAAAACAGATCTTCCCCAGTTGTTTTCTCTGCTTCCAGAGAACCTTGTTCTGGTGAAACATGCACCAGTGTGCTCTTGTCATGCAGGCACCTCAGGGTTTTGAAGGTGAGGAGGACTTTGTTTGCTCAGACTTGTGTAACTGGGGAGTCTGGAATTGCTCTGCAGCAAGATGAGTGCTTGACAGTCATTCTCTGCCTCTGCTCTGGCTACTCTGGAGTTGAATCGTGAACTTCTGAACTGTCTTGGATGAAACTTGCTAGTGTGCTCTTTCTCTGTGGTATTTAAGTGTTGTTATTGAGATTTTGAGAAGCCTGTTTCAAATGTAGTGGCAATGCTTCCTCTGGGTAGGAGAAGTGATCTCGTGCCTCCAGCCTGTGTCTGCTCATTGCATTTGCTATTACATTGCATTAGCTGAGTTAACAGTTCCTTAAGATCTGGGAATTGGTTGTGTAATTGGAGGAGGACTAAGTAGTAATTGGACAGAACTAAGTAGCTGAAACATTGCTTTGAAGCCAGGGTGATGGGGTGAGCTCAAGGGGTCTGTTTTGTACATGAGAAATACAGAAAAATCATGAGTATAAGCTGCTTCGGTAATCCTGTACCATTCAGAAAACTTTTTTCTGCACTTGGAGTTCTTTTTGAGGGCATCCAACTCTCCAGGGAAAAGGAAATGATCCTCTTCATGATCAGTTAGAGCTACTGTGTTTTGAACTGGTTGCTAGTTCAACACAGATAAACTACAACATAAGCCATATGCAAACAGTTGTAGCGTTTTAAGTGCAGTAATTTGCATTAACTAAACTTACACTTATGGGTTTAAATACAAGTGGGAGATAATCCAGGTCTTGCTCTTGAGACCACTGAATAATGTGATATTTGATACAGCTAGTCTTGTGCTCTCCTAGCTTTCTTTTGATCCTGCTGTTGGTAGAATTGCAGGACAAAGTATGCAGTGTGACTAAATTGTTACACTTAGACCATGTGTGTTGTGTAACTAAAATACGTATCAGTGTGTTAGAGCTCCAGTACACAAATACAAGCGGTTCGGACTTCATCCATGGAAAGTGACTCGTAAAAGCTTGATCTGGGTATTACTCAGTTGTTGACAAATGTTTATTGCATGAGAAAAAATTACCCAGAGTTGTTATTTTACAGTAGCGTGTGCTCACTGAGGATTTCTATACGTAAGCCTGCAAATTTGCTCCTGTGTACTTAGTAACCAGATCCTGCTTTTGTTTTACAGCTGCTGCAGAGGGCAAAGGGAAAAGTGGGGAAGACTTTTTTCAGAAGGTAAGAAAGATATTTCAGTTCTATAACAGCACCTGACTAGATGAAAAAAAATATACCTATTGCTCATGCATGTGATCAACTAGTTAAACTTGATCAACTAGTTAAACTTTATGTGCAGTTCCCACTGCACTGATTAAATTTTTTAAAAATGATTTTGTCATTTAAAGTGTCTCTTTGCCACCAGCCATGCATGGAGTGAGATGAGAAATAGGGTCTTTGATGTATGCTACTGTCATCCATGCACAAAAACAATGCAACAGTTTTAACAATTCTTTAACTGAAAATCTTAAAATATGCATGATGAACATTTGTTACGCTTAATTGTGGAGGTTAACCCAGAAGATGTTGTGAGGTGGTCTTAAGGATGTTGTCTGTGCATAAATGCTGCATCCTGTTATTAAAAAACTGACTTGCAACTTACTGTGATACTGTTGAAAGCATATATATTTGGTTGAGAAATGCAAAGGCCTTTTAAGAAAGAAATGCACTATCCACAAAATGATTCAACAAAGTTTGTGGTTGGACAGAGGCACGGAAGGACTGGGAAAAGTAGTCCTGCAGCAACTAAACTACAAAGGGAAACATGCTCAAGAGTAATGACTTGGGAATTATTTTTACAAAGCAGCATGGTATTGGGGGTTTTTTGGTCTTTCTTTTTTTCTTTTTTCAAAGATAGTGTGAAGAACATTATTTATGAGTTATGTTAATGAAAATCTGCATGCTGCAGGCTAATAAAAATTATGAGCTGTTTTGTCTTTAGTACAGAGAAGACAGCATAAACTGTGAGGCTGTACGCTGAAATGCCTTGAAACTCCTTTTTAACTTGTTGTCCATTGAAGTAGTTTGCTATATTTTTCATGTTTTCCTTATAATTTTAAGTGGTACTTCCAAAAAGGAAGATGTGAAAGGTTGCTGGACCCTGCATGTGACTGTGGGATGCCTTGATAAAGGCTGGTGAGGAGCAGTATATATGCTGCCAAAATGTTTGGGTTTTCAGATTTATGTTGCTCTTGGCTGATAATGAGAGTTATTTTTCCAAATGTGGTGCTCATGCTTATCTGTCTGATATTAGTGTGCACAGGGGAGAGTGTGTCAATAGTTCCTCCTTAGGATTTTAGCAAAATGCTTGGGGTTCTTTTTACTTGCTGAAACAAAGCTAAGCCATAGTAGCCTATGCTTTGTTCTGCACATTATTCATTTTTCCACAGTGTTTTCTCTCACTTGAATAAATCTGCTCATAATTCTTAAAGATGTGGATAAAATATTTCTTCTTGAGTTGCTTATCTATCTAATGCATTGATTTGATCACTCGATTATTTACTGTAGATATGATGTACCTCACAATTATATAGTTATTAGTGTAATAGCAAAAAATACCGTGTTGAATTTAATAGGAAAGCAAAATATGCTGAACTACAAGTGTGTGAATGAGTGCACTACTTATCCGCTCTGATAATACAGTGGATATATTGGCATTTAGATCTTGTCATATTTGTGCATAATTATCATCTAGGCACAGTGTGGGTGCCAAAATAGGTTAAAGCTGCTTCATTTTAACTGGCATTCTTCTTACAATATCATCAACTCCACAGTGTAGATTTCTGAACTTTCCAAGCACATACACACAATACTACAGCTAATAAAACCAGATGGAAACTATCTCCTTTGAGCTCTCTTTTGTTGGAAGAAATCTTTGGACAGTTGCTCATAGCTTACTCACCGTCTCTGTCTGTGCTATTTCCTTTAATCAGAGTTAAATTTTTCCTTTCTCATGTGAAATGAATAAGGCAGAGTATGTGGAGGTAAAACAAAGACTCGTTTCATGTGTTTCAGGTTGGTGCAGTGAGGAAGGAAGTGATTTGTAGCATTGGAAACACATTGCAAACTGAGGCAGCAGGACACTTTCAGAAACTCGATATGAACTCGAAGCTGCAGCAAAGGCATTTTTTAAAGCAGTTCTGAAAGTGAGACTTCAGGACATAATTGGCAGGATTTTGAGTGGGACAGGGAGGGGGAAGTGCATCCTTGATGGGACACATAGAGAACCTGAGGGTATTACTTGCATAAATAATGCCATGTTTGGTGTATTCTGATGAACTACCCTCAGTGTGCTGAGGTTAGCTCTTGGGTGGAAGATTGTGTGAGGTGGAAGAAGTTTTCATACGAATGTTGAAATGACAGATAACAAAGCAAAAATTTGGGAAGGTAATTCCATATGTCAAGGCATACAGACCAAAAAGGATGGAGAGAGGAGGCTGGGAGTGGGGGGTTGGCAGGGACTCAGCCTGGATTGTTAAGCTGCAGAGAAGCTTTTAAAGGAAGTTAGGTTAATACAAGGGTTTGGTGCTAAGCAGTCTTTTGCTGGTCTTGAAACATGTGAGAAAGCAGTATTACTTGGATTTTCATAACCAAGCAGAATCTCAGTGGATGTGAACTGTTCCTATCAACTTTCAGAGTTTAATAACAATTTAAATGTCAAAATGCATTATTTCACTGAGCATTTTAGCAGAAACAAGCACATGTAGTGCAGTTGCTGGTGGAGTTACAAAATAAGCCCAAATTCTTGGTGAATTTCAGGTAGTATTTCTTCCTTGTCGTGGCAGGGAAGATCTGGTGATGAAGTGCCCCTTCCTCTGGTCCTGAATTCAAGTGAAAAGTAGATAAATGTCTTTTGGTAGTGTAATTTTTAAAAGTCTGAAGACTTTACCATACTTTCTTCTAATATTTCTAAGTTTTAGTACTGCTTCAGATGGGGGAAAACCTAAGATCATCTAATGAGGATTTTTCAAAACCACTGGGAGCTAGTAATAATTTAGCAAGAAATAAGTAAATAACGGCATAGTTTTCTCTGTAGAGCTCTAGGATCTGCAGTTCAGTGACAGGTAATCCTAAATAAACATGCATTGCTTTGCTGTTGTGTTACATACTGTTTATGTGAAAGATCCTTGTGGACCTTGCCCTCTAAATTGTTGTTCTAATTTATTCTCTGAGAGGAATACATAATATGCAGTTATTACATGTTCTTGATCCAAAGCCCGTTTTCAGTTGATGGTGGATTTTTTCCACCAAGTTCCATAACATCTGGTTCACGCCTCATAGGAAGCTAGGCTCTTTCCCCAGCAAAGCCAGGACGTTGTTCCAGGGAACAGATAATTTATGCAGCACTGTAGATACGCATGGCACTCTTACAAAAAATGTAAGAAGGTGGTGAGTCTCTCTCCTGAAGAGTTCATCATGCAAAACAGGTGAGGGTAGGCCATGTGGACAGAGAGGAATTTAATGCATAATTTTGGTTTTCTTTTAGCTCTGTCATCATTGAGTTGGGTTGTATTTTTTTTTAAACACTTGGGATTCTTGGCACTGATGATAATATTTCATTCTGAAACTTCTCAGGACAAGAGTGTGTCTGTAGCCTTCTCAAGGGACTGTGAGCAGTAGGGTGGGTGATAGGTGAAGAGTGTGGCTTTAGTGGAATTTGGGTGGAGTTCTGGGGCTAACGTGGGACCGCATGTGCAGGAGGTAGTGACTGGAAATGATGCACTCGGGGTGCTCTGCACAAGTGCTTGACTCCAGGTCACATCCAAGCTCTTCCTTTCGGTGTTACTCAGTGTGTACATGTTACTCATGGGCTTTGGGAGTGTGCCTGGAGGCGCTGCTCAGCTCTGGCTTTCCTGGCTTTTACAGTTCTTTTGCAGAGCTTGATTTTGTGAGAAGCACAAAATGCTACCAGCCAGCTGGAACTTGTGTGTTTCACTGTTCCCAAGTGTTTGACGTTCCTTTCTTTTGTGTTTTGGGTTTCTTTTGTACCTTTTTTAATCAAACAGAAGGGGTGTTTGTATGCATTTGCCCAGTTGCAGATACTTGGGGGTTTTAAGATATTTCTGGATTTAGGCAAAAAGTGTATTTAAATGCTCGTGTTTCTTTTGACTGCACACTGTTATTCTGTGAAGGAGACATAAGTGTGCTTGGAACTGTGAAGTTGCAACTAGGCAAATGTTTCATGTGTGTACCAAAATCTCTTCTGTTAATTATTAGGAGCTTAAGAGTGTAAAGGAAGACTAGTGGTTTCTTTTCTTCATTTTCCTTCTTGTCCTTACATGTAACATGTTGAAATCGTAGCTTTTATTTTTATTAATAATTATCACCATAGAAATTACTGAGGCCATTTTGGAAGCACGATGTGGTGAAACCATCCTTTAAAAACAGGTGATCTTTCAGTACAGGTATTTGGAAATAGTAGTAGTTTGTTTCTTTTCTAAAAAAGAAAACAAACAAAAACCAAGCAACCAAAAAAAAAAAAAAAAAACCCACAAAAAAAACCAACCAAAAAACCCACAAAAAACCAAAAACCAAAACAAAAAAATTCATGCCAAACAAACAAAAAAAAAAGCCCTGCAATTATTTGAAGATGTGAAAAATAGGTATATCTAACTGCATCTTTAATCATATTTCTGTTAAAGTACTCTATGCAGTAGTTATTAATGAATGTGCATTACTTTTTATTTGTTTAGGAGGCTCTGGCAGCAAAGGCAGCGAGGAAACTTCCTCAAGCCCTGTTTGCTTATCTAAGACAGTAAAAGAGCTTAGTTTGCAACATCCTGTGTTTTCTCTTGTATCTTTGAAACATATCTGTTATGTTGATCTGGGACAAACCTTCTAACTTTTGCAAAATCCTTACATGTGAATATATTGATACAGTGTTGATGTATGCATTTTGTAAGTATAGCTAGTATATTCTGATATAAATAAATTTAATTTTCTGTCTGCAGTAGGTCAGGTTGAAATCTGATCGGTCTTCCTTGTTAATCTCTGAACATGAAACATATCTAGAGCTTCAAATGCAAGTGGCTTAGGGCATTTTCAGGCATTAAAAATATTAATCATTGACCTGAGACTAAGATGTCTCAAGCTAATTATTATCCATGTTCAGGAGTAACTTCTGAAGGGCTTTCCATGTGTCTTCAGCCATGAAAGCCATTTCTGAGCTGCCTATTTATAGCTGTAGTTCCCCTAGGGCTGTATTTCCATCTCTGGTGGCAACCACTCAGCTCTCGGTTTCTCCCCGTGTTATTTGTCTTGGTGGTGAGACCTCGTGAGCTGGTGGTGATCAGACATTATCGTGGGTCTTGTCTCTGTTTCAACCACAGGGGCAGTTTGGAGCTGCAGGAACTGGTTCCACACATTCCAAATTTCGGGATAGAAATCAGGATGTGCACTAGCATTAAAATAACCTCTTGATATAGAGCTTGGCTCACAGCATATGACAAGAATATATTAAGGCCATACATTGCCAGAGCTGGCTTCAAGTCCCTGGCTGGGGTGGGAATGCTGGCATCCAATTTGCATTGAGCTTCCTCTCATTTAGTTTCCCGGGAAGAGGAAGCCACTGCTTGGAGAGGGCAGGGTGGATTAGAGAGCTGAAAGAATGTCAGTGGAAGTTAACATTTGCAGGAAATCTTGGGATTGAGACATTTGTCTCCCTTTTGGCAAAACCCAGACCAGTGGAAAGGGGACCGTTTAGGTTGGATCAGTTTTGCTAAAAAGGTAAATCAAGAATGCTTACTTAACTTTTTACTTAGTTCAGGCAGAGTTAAGTGGTGGGAAGGCTTCATTTTTGTGGAAAATGGCATTCATCCCATCTGTAGTGTAGTGACCGTTCTGCTATAGCAACGGAGTAATCCAAGGATTTTTATTTTCTCACTTGTCTCTAGTTTCTCCTGTGCTGCTTCTGATACAATGGGCTCTATCTTGAGATTTGACCTGTAATATGAAGTTTTAGTTGATAAAGTTCAACTTTATGCCACTTTATTGCTATACTTAACACTGTGCAAGATCTCTTGCATTGTAAAGCAATAGAGAAGGAGTGGTTGAGTGGTTTGTCACCATGGCCTCAACTGAGGTGCTCAGTGCTTTTCATTCTGAGGGTGAAACCATCCCTTAAAATAGAGGAGGGATTTCCTTCTCAGAAATTTTTGTACTTTTTACCTTGGGGAAAAAATTAATAAAAAGGAGACAGGTATGAGAATGATAGAAGTCAAGAATATTCACTGGGTATCTGGCTTGTGAGGAGGAGAATTGCTGATTTTGCTTTCAGAGAATGAGAGTTGGATGCATATTGGCATTCTGACAGTGTTCTGTGGGGGTTTCATTTTTCAGTGATATTTTTTCTTAGAATTTTCTTCACATTACTCGTGTTTTTCATTAGTGCTGTACAACCACTAATATACAGCTACTTTTATAGATAATTTTGTTGCATGCTTAAATATTTGCTATGTTTTCGACTATTCTTTGTCATTTATTTAAAACAAAAATATTACCTGTTGACCCTTGACTAATATTTCCATTGAGGGTAAACAAAACATTTAAATCAGGTAAAGGACTTCAGTATTTCTCCATAGGTAAGGGTGTTTGATTGATTTTTTTACTCTTATGTAACTTTATTTGCTGTATTTGTTAAGTACAAAGTTCTGATAAGTATGAAGCTTTATTGTTGCAGACGGTTCATTTAGTGCAGTTTTGGGATGCAGGAACAATACTGCAATATTTGCTTAAACAAGACCCTTGTTTTAATAATCATCTTAGTTCTTTTCAGGTGAAGCGAAGGTTAAAAAAAGATGCAGTGTGTAAATGCATACATGCATGTGTTCTCACCCCTTCTAGGCTAAAAATCCCTTACTGGAAAGGGAAACAATAAAAATTCCAAAGCCATATCCACATAGGCAGCTTTCCCAATTCCATCTTTAGTGATTTAGAGCTCTTATGTGCAGTCTGAAAGTTTGAGTAGTAAAGCTGATGTTTTTTACTCTGCTGCCTTTATTGCTTTTATATGTAATCTGTTCATTAGTTTAAGTATTTAGTATGTAAGTTTTGATACACATTGATCAAAACTATGAATAAATACCTTGCCTATGATGTTAACCTTGACCTCTAATTTTAGTTTCAATACCTCTTCATCCTGCACATGCTTGCCTTAATTCTTGGTAAGGTCTTTAGGAATAGCTGTGAATACCTTGTGAAGATGGTAAATTTGTTAGAGGTAGGAATAGTCCTTGACAACAAACAGCCTGTTTGCTGCTCTGTGGAAGTCTCAAAGTCTGCACAAAAGTATTGGCCATGAGAAGTTGTAGAGAAGGATGTTGGTGTTTTCCTTAGCTTGACATTAAGCTGTGTAGCAGTATGCAAATGGGAAGCAGGCAAGTTTTCCTTCTGTTCCCTTTTTATATGTCAATCAGAAACACTTTAATGTTTTATGATAGTTATTTAAGCTCTTAATAAAAACTTGAAATACAAATCAGGGTAACAGAGGTGGACAAGTGAGTAGGTGAAGATCAATTTCCTGCAGTATTGAAGCAAATGACTTGCAGTGGAAGCATGAACAAGAACATATGTGAGAGTGTTGATCCTTATCCACACTGCTTATTCCATAGGGTGTCATCTAAAATAATGGCATATTACACTTTTCCAGGACAGGTGAGATTAGGTAAGAAGGACTAGCCAAGCAGTCACCTGGTACTTTTCTGAAAATGTGTCTGTGTTTCTGACAGTTGGATTATAAAATGGGAAAATCTGGAGCCCTACACTTGAAGACACATAGGCACTGATGTCCTTGGGTGTGGGAAGGTGCGGTTGTCCTGCTGCTCCTTTCTGTACAGACACACAGCTGGGGCTTGATCCCTGGGCATCGTTTGGTTGTGTATTTTAAATAGGTCAAGTGTTACATGTGTGCTCTTAGTATTGACAGTCTGAAGTCAGAAAAAACTTACTAAAGAATTTTCTGTGTTTTTTGGTTTTAATTTTGGGTCTGATGCCACTCTGCATGGGGGATGAGGTTTTCTGCCACGCAGAAGCATGAACTGGAAGCCCTGGGTAGTGTAGTCTGGAATGCTTGGGGGCCTGGGGCCACGTGCCATTGCTGCTTCTCAGGAGCAGCCCCTCGTCCTCACCTGCAGAATTAGTGCTATCACTCTGGAGTCAGGTTGTGCTGGCTAACTTTGAGTAGCAGCTGTGACAAACAGTGAATTCTTGATGGGAATTCCTTATGTAGATCACCTCAGGGGAAAAGAAACCACAACAGGGCTTGGGATGTGAATCCATTGATGTACCCAAAATGTTGGCCAGACTTCCACAAGAGCTACGTACTTGCACCAGCCTTTGGGCTAAGTTTTGTAATCTCTTTTTTGACTTATATTCCTCAAATTTCCTCACCAAACCAGTAGTCCTTGATGCTGCCCCACTGACGTGCTCTGGCAATGCAAGTGCTTTCTCTGGCCTCACCAGTTTTGGAGTTTGAATCCACAATGGGTGACTTCACACAAGCCTCTTTTGTGTCCTGTTCTTCCTTCCCATCCTTGTTCTTGCCTTGCTTTCTCCTCCCTCCCCCGAAACCAAAAAAAACAACAAACCATTAAATGTAATAATTCTGGTTCCAGCTACACCCATTGCCCTGTTCTTGCTGCCAAAATCATGTTCAGGGATTAGTCATCCTCTCAGATTGTGCTGCATCACCCCTTACGCATTGCAAGAGGAAGAACCAAGGATCACCCCGTACAGGATTTCACTTGTCTGCTGTGATTCTTCAGGTCTTCTCCTGCTCCTATGGAAATGTATTTCCCTTTAATTTACATGTAAGTTATATTCCATGATTCAAATAAACCATAAGAATAAACTTGTTTATACAGCTGTAAATGCATACAAACGGAGGGGACTAAGACAACTTTTCTGAAAGCTGAAGATGCTAGATGAACATTTAAAATCTGTGAAACCAAGTATTCTGAGACTAGGCATAACATTTTTATGGTGTAAAGTGAGATTTTCTCTGAGGTACTTTACCAAGTGGTATTGAAGTCCAAACTGATCTCATTTTTTTCTTTTCCCGACTTGTGTAGAAAAAGAATCTCACTGAAGGGGGGAAAAGTGGGGAAGGAATTCAGGCAGGGAAATTGCAGAAACACAGTAGTAGATGCAGGTTCCTGTCTGACCCATTTTTCCTTTCACTGGGATTAATAACTGAGGCAGAAAAGACCAAGATGCCCAAATCCCAAAGCTGGGAAGGTCAGAAATAGGTAACTTACCAACAGTAACTATAAAGAATAATACTTTGGTTTAATGTGCTTGCTTTAAATGAAGAAAGGTCTGTTATATACGTTGTTCTTGTTCATATACTGTGTGTAAAGTACTTCCTTTGAATTCTGAAATACTTTTGGGCTTTGGGGGAGTTTTGTTTGGTTGGTTTTTGTTGTATTCAGGACATTCCAGTTTCCATCCAAAATCAGCTAAACAAAAAATACAGCATAAGAAAAAATAAGTTCTTACTGTCTTAATGTAAGAACTCCCCAAAGTACTTAAACTATAAACTTTTCAAGCTGGAATACAAGGAAGCCAAAAGCTTGTGTTCCAGCTGCCTTACAGTTAGACTTTTTTTTCTTGAAGGCCCAATGATTTGCAACTAGAGCCAGTTTTTCAGGGTCAGAGTACAGTCTGATTTGTTTTGTTGGTGTCTTCCAGTGTCTTGTCCTCCTCTGTTTTTTCTCCACTGAGAATAGCTTACATATTTTGGCTTGTAAACACCACAATTACACTTGGGGAAAGGGGAGGAAGGAAAGTTGTAGAAAGACAATTTCTTAGGTTTTCCCTCATTTTGAGAAGAAGCATGAGGTTATTTACTAGGGGATTAAAGCTTGCTGCCAGATACATCTGATCCCTGTGGTCAGTTGATCCCTCAAGGCGAGGAGAGCACTGATTAGTACTCACTCTATCACTTATTTTATATGAAAATAAGGGAAGCTATGCAGAGGTGCTGTTCGGCAGAGATCATGAACTCTGAGTCATCCCTAGGCTGAATTTCCTCTAAATGTTATGTAACTCCAGTATTTATACAATTGGAACACATGAATTATAGCTGGAGTACTTGTGAGTTCTCTTTTTTGTTCACGTGAGAGCAGACCCCCTGTTTTCAGGGGATGTGGCATAACACTGAGTTTTCACTAATAAAGCTGTTCCATTGCAACATGCACTTGAAGCTTTCATGGAATGATTCCAAATTTATTTCAGGGGGGAAAAAAAAATCTTGGCACTTAAAACTGCCTGGGTTTGAATGGTAAAACTGAACAAAAAAGTTGATGCAACAGTGATCTACGCAGTTTTCAGTATCATCTTTGCTTTCAAGTTTAAGTGCTCTAGTGAAAGCTTAGTTCCTTGTTTTCCAGAGCTTTGTGATGCTCTGCTGTTATAATAAATACAATGCATAAATAGTAAATTGAATACAATAATACTTTAAGAAGTAAGCGGTGTAGTTTAATTTCTTTTTAAGAGTTCCTATGAAAGCCCTAATTTATTGTAAAGTTACAGCCTGGAGCTGAAAGCCAGCACAGACTGAGCATTTTGATACTTCAGTAAATCTACTTCATTTAAATGCATCCTGACTTTTTTTCTGCCTGACTAAGACAGGAGATAAACTTGTCTTTGTAGTGACCAAACGGAGTTGTCTTTTGGGTCTAATGTGGCAATTTTTAGCATTGCATTCTACAAAGAGCTAAAGGATATTAGATGGGTAGATCTCAGAGGCTGGCAGTCAGACTGCTTTTCCTGTGAGGATCTCATACGCATCTTTCTCATATGTCCCCAGAATGTGCATCTCTGAAGTTATGGGCTTTCCTTTTATTTTAGTTTAGTGTAAGAAACGGGCAGGATTTAATTTCTTTAAGACAGAAGTCTCCAACCTTTATTGAGAGGGTAAAGGACTGATGGGATGTAACACTTGTCTTGAATGACATGCATTCTTCTTCTGTCTCCCCTCTTGTGGTTCCTTTCATGTTGGATCTTCTTTAACTCAGTCCTGCACCATTCTTTGTTTTAGCATCTCCCTTTTCCTTTTAGCCAGTGCCTTCCAGTTTTCTGTGTATTTCACTGCTTGTTGCACAATTTAAAAAAAATTCCTGGCCCAAAGCCTTTTATCAGAGACAAGTGAATTCTTTGAAATAGCTTTTTTCACATCTGGATTGAAAAATGGTGAAAAGTATAGATGTATGTTGCTGGTAGAATTTCACCCTCCTGGAAATGTTTTATTTCAGCTGTAACTTATTATCCAATAGTTGCTGAAACCAAAAATATAGTATAATGAAGTCTGGCTGACACTTTCAGTTTTTCCACATGGTGTACTAATCTGGAAGTTGTTGTGGTGTCCTTGGGATTTGGATGTAGAAGATAAGAACTGTTAGAGAAGTCTGCTTTAGTTCTGAATTATACTGTTATGGAAAACTTTCTGGTGTTGTAGCTGTTTTCTCAATGCATTAGTTTTCTTCTTGGAAGTGGCTTTGCTAATTTGACATTTTAATTGTTTTCATTCCGTCTCAAGTGGGATGAGAGGTATGAGCTCACCATGCCTGTTGATGAGATCTCAGTATAAAAGTCAAGTCCTTTAGTCTCAGTAGACATGCCCAGCATTTCTAGGAGCTGGATTTCCATTCATATATCTGAAGTCTTTGTTGTCAAACAGTTCCTTCTCCTGTGTAACTACTAAATGGGTTAGTGAAGCACTGTAGCTCTGTGCCAGGATGAAATTTCAGTACAATATGCCTGTAATAGGGCTGGTGGAAGTTTCACTGAGCCAGAGGCAGCAGCAGAAGGAGAGCTGACACTGAGCTGAATGACTGCGTGGTTTTCACAGGATAAGAGTGTGTGCATAGCTTTTCCCTGTTGGGTGGTTGGAGATAGACAGATAGGTTGCACACTGTGTCATAATAAATAAATGCTGTCAAACGTCTGCTCTGATCTGCTAAACCAAAATTCTGGAGTCTGGATAAGCTTATAATGAAAAGCTGCTTTTGGGTAAAGATGAGTCAAACCTTTATCTTGAATTATGGAGACTCAAAAAGACTCGATTTAAATTTGATAGGCTTTACTTAAAAACCATTTTAAGGTAACCAAAGAAATATTTGTGTTGACTTGTAAAGGTCTGAAATTCCTTCTGAGATGGATGTAGAGCCTGCTGTAGCTATTAGTGGTCATTTGAACTTCATGGAAGCTGTTGAGCATCTTGGGTTCGCTCTGTGGAATTCCTTTGAATGATCAGAACTCAGCCACACTTATTAACAGACAAAAGTTCTCAAGAAAACCAGAGAAGCAGTTAATGGCTTGTGCTATTTGAAAGTAATAATAGTCAACAGATTTAGAAACAGTAAAAACGGTATTTTCGGAAAATGAACTTATGCCTTTGCAGGAGAAAAATAAAAACTTAATTTATTGAAAATGCTTTCTTTTTAATAGATTATGGAAGAAACAAATACACAGATTGCTTGGCCATCAAAGTTGAAGATTGGAGCAAAATCGAAAAAAGGTATTTTATTTTGTTCTGATGGGGTGGGATTAGTTGTTGGAGTAGTAAAACCACAGAAAAAAGAATTGGATTTTTAGAGTCACACGTCAATACTGGTCACCTGAAGTATTTTCATTTCAGTCTACTGTTTCTTACAGAAATTTCACATTGAAGTTATCTTGGCTTTATATAGGTGTTTGATATACAAAGCTATTTTAAGGAGCTTGCAATTCTGTGACTACTTTATTTAATCAATACTGTTGTACTTAATGAATTAAGCATGTGTGCCTTCTGCTGTATAATTCTGTATCTAATCAGAACAGTTTCTTTATTTTACAGCAGCCAAAGTCAGTGTTTGTGGTAACATTTTAGATGAGTGGGTGTTCTGTGGGGTTTTATGTTTGTTTTTGTAGAGTACAAAGATGAGTGTTGGCCAAGCCCAGAAGAACAGTAAATACACATTGTGTCCCTGACAGGGACAGCCTGCATGCTTTTTTGGGTTCTCCAAGAAACCTAAGTGGAGCTGTTTCTTAGGAATGACCAGTATTATGTTTTAAATTATGCTTCTTTTGGAAGTGCAGCCTGTTCGTGTGAACTAAGTATACAGTCTGAAACATCTCTTTGAAATAAACCTTCTTGGTCTGTTCTTAAGGAGTCATAGCGGTGACTGATTGAAAGCAACATTTAACTTCTCTTCTGCATGAAAACATTAAATTGGGAGTGATTTTTAACATTGAGTATGTTTCTTCTGTTCAGGCTGATACATATTAAAAACCAAGAAAGTGAACTTCAGATAATTTCTCTGTATGTTATGTACAGAATATATAGGTGGAGGTGTGGGTTAACCCTTAGTAAATTAATAAGATCTCTTGGGAAGAAAAATGATCCCTTTAGAAAGGTGCAGGATTAATAAAATTTTTATGGTGTAAAGTGAGATCGTCTCTCTGAATTACTTTCCCACATGGTATTGAAGTCCACATTGATTTCATTTCTTCTTTTCCCCACTTGCATGGAAAAAGAATCTTGCTTAAGTGGGGAAAACTGGGGAAGGAATTCAGACTGGGAAAAATGCAGGTGTTATCTATGTAGGCATTAATATGTGGAACTAACATTTGTAGTAATGCAAGAGTTACAAGGTCTCTGTGCAAACCTGAGGAGTTCTCTCTGCCTGAGGTGCTGTGAATTGATGCACACCTAAAGCTCCTCAGGAAACTCAGGCATGAAAGTTTGTTTTTCTTCCGAGGACAGGAAAAAAAGAAAATAAAGCGGTGACTGCACCTTTTTTTCCCCCTAATTTAAATGGGCTCTAGTTCTAAAGATGAAAAGCATGTATGAAAGGCCAAGAAAAGAGGGGTAAGAGAGGAGCTTGGCTGGGTTTCTGCATTGGTACTTAGAGATGCAGCTTTAAAGTAGATTAATTTAACCTCTCTATTAGTGACCTCAAGTAGAAGATAATGTGGTGAAGTTCTATCAGTATATGGAATGAATTTGAATACCAAGGGAAATTAAACAGCTGAGAGTTATAAGCTGATAAAACTAAAAATTGAGGAAAGGGAACACGTATTACAGCTGGGCATACTGACTCTGTCTGCAGTGGGAATGATTATCCTGCAGAGTCTTCATGCCAAAAGAAACTTTAGATAGTGAGATAGTGATGGGCTGTAAACTAGACATTTTAGCAATATGCTGTACTATTAAAAATAGTGTTGCAAATGCCTGTGGATTTCAGGGTGGCTGTAGAGTTAAGACTTGCACTCTCTGGCCAGCCCTGGTGTGCTAAGTTGTGTATGTGTACACCTAAGGTAGTAAATCACAGCATGTGTACAAAGATCCCCTTGACGTTCCTATTTCTTGTGAAATAAAGTGTAGTTTATATGTTCTGTTTACACTTAATACCAATTGTTTGCAATTCTGTAACTTCCCATTTGCAGCTATGGCAGCTGTTTATATAGGGGGAAATATTCCAAGTGTTTAACATACTCTTAGCTTCACTTCATGACGTTTGGTGACTGAGAGGAGAGTCTGCAACAAATAACTGGCCGGCTCTCCGGGGACTTGAACTCAGAACATGCTATCTCTGCCTGTCTCCCTGGCTGGGAACTGAGTGCCTGGGTCATTCTGTGAGGGAGCAGCAGCTATGGATGCACAGTGTTTTACCCCAGCCCTACACTGGACCCAATCATAATCAAGACATACCAGTTTTTCATGTTGTTTTGCAGTATAATTTGCCTGCAGTTTCAGCAGCTTCACATTCTGTGTGTTGTGGCCTTAGGTCATTCACAGCTTTCCTCCAAGTATAGGGGAAAAACAGTCGTTAGGAAAACATTGCTTTTCTTTCTGTGATCTTGGTCAATCTGTCATGAAACACTTAGGGCTTAATGTATCATTCTTCTCACTGCTGTTGTCAGGTTCTAATTAGACACCACTGATACTAAATTGAAAAGGACAGACCATGTTTTGTTTTGAATTGAAACACAAAGGTACTGAAATTTACGGCCAAGGTGTGCACAGTAAGGTTCAGCAAGGATATGAAGATTAAGTTCTGTACAAGATCCAGAATCTTTTCATGATCTTGTAGAAAAAAAATATATGCTGTAGTGAAGCTGAAGCACCAAGAGTAAATGACTTGTGAACTTCCGTATTGTTTTTCTGTTATATGGATTACAACTTTTAAATTGATGAGTCCAAAGTGCTACCTATTAAGTATCATAATGGTAATTCATTAAATTACACTTGATAAATATTTTTGATGGCTTTTTTAAATTACAGAAGACTGACGTCTGAATTTAGCATAAGCAGATTTAAAAAATCTGCTAAATCAAATTTATTATTTAATGAGTTTTCTAGAATACCTCATTGCAAAGCTAAATCTAAAAAAAAGCAAAACAAAAACAATTATCAACTCTCAGCAATTTCATAAGAGCAAAACAGGAATTTCCTGGTTTTAATGAGCACCAGATGCTGCAGCCTTGCTCTAGTGATGAGGGGGGTTAAAGTATTTTGAAATAAATGTTTAAAAAACACACAAACAGATATAAATCTTCAATAGCATCTTAAAGCAAGCCATTTGTTCAGGTTGACAAAGAGATCCCATAACATGAAGGATTTAGGGAGGGAAGTGAACAGTTTGAAGCATTTAATGACCGATTCCATTGGTGATGAGAGAATTGGCACTGGCATGGTTTGCTCTGCTTTGCACTGGTGCTGTAGAGCTCGGGGTGTACCAAAGCCTCGTGTTCTGGAGGTCTGATATCTCCTCTAGTCTGGTGAATTAAAGACCGGATTGAGAGACAGTAACTTCTGCTCTCAACATGCTTTTTCACTGTGTTGTAGTTACTGCTCCTTAGGAATGCTGTTAATTGTCTTTTAAAGATTTATTCAGTGGTATAAAAGTGTGGGTAGATTGCCAAATCCTGAATGGTCAGATGCTGTAGTTCCACAAACGTTTTCCAAACAGGCATAAGCTAATGAGATTTTCCCTCTCCCTTCCCAAAATACCGACCTGTCTCGTTCTTGTTTCCAGCCTTTTCTGCTGTGCTGTCATTGGTGCTCTCATGGGGGACCAGGATGGCTTAAAACTAGCCATGGATAACTGTTTGTGTTGGAGAGGGGGAGTTCCTAGTGCATTTGGTAGCTGTCTGAACCCTAACTATGTATGCTCATACGTTCCCCCATCTGTTTGTATGGATCTGGAATGCCTAATGCCTTGGGAGCAGGTGAATGTCGTGTTCCTCACCAGCAGAGCTTGTTGGTGGGTGTTGAAGCTATTTAGGAAATGGATATATGGCAGTTCAGATTTCACCTATATTCCTTACTCCTTTTTATTTCCAAATTCTCCCTCCGCCATACCCCTGTGTCCCTTTGTATTTCCACAGCCGTAGAGAGGTTATGGGATATGTGTGTGATCAGGATGCAGCCTTGAAATGGCTTTTGGGTAATAAAAGCCACCATGAGAATCCCTTCAGCTCCTGGAAACTTAGTGGCTCTGAGCAGGAAGATGTTCAAAGAGTTGGAGCAAGGAGTATTTTGGGAAGTTAAAAAAGCTGGTAAGGGGAAATGCAAGAAAAATTGAACTTACAGAGCAGGTATAGTTGTGGGGTCTCTTCCACCATTCATTTTTAAAAAGGACTCCTCTTGCTCTTTTTACTTCCTGTTATTCCCGTCTTTTTGTTCCTCTTCTATTTTCTTTAGTTGCCAGCTCTTTTTTATCTTTATCATATCTTGAAGTTACCAGCTTATTTCTTTTCTTTCTCTCTTGAGCTGCTATTATTTAATTTTACCTCTTAATTGCCGTTTCTGGCTTTGTGGTCTTGTTTTGCTTTTTGTTTTTCTATTTTTCCTCTCTTATCACTGATGCATTTTAAGTTGGTCAATAAAAATCTAGTCCATGTTCTGTTTGTACTTTTTTCACCCGATTTTACTTTTTACTAATTCTTTCATGTTTTTTAATAACTTCTAAAAATTTAAGCTAGTTTCTGTTACCAAAACATTTACTACGTGCTATTTTTTCATTAGTCTATCTCAAACACAAGTACAGAGCATGTCAAATTCATGTCCAAGGAGAACAGCACGAAACATAGTGGTGCTGAAGGCACTGATGGTAGGCAGCAATAACTGGCATTGGGCACTGCTGGGGTTCATTGCCTGCCAGTTTGGTTTCACTTTTTCCTTACACTTTGCCTTTTGCAAATCATCTTGCAAGCCAAGTGCAACTGTTTCCCTCTTTGCATCCTAAGCTGCGAAGGTAATGTGCACAATGAAGTTAGTAACTGTAATACCACACTTGAGGCAAGTAACTACAGAGAGACTTCAGCCAAATTAATAAAGCCTCACTCTTGTTTATTGGAATGTTGTTTGGGTACAAGGGAAGCACTTTGCCCATTTCAGGAGGCATTATGATAAAAGCTAGAGCCTCCTTTCTTGTTAAATGTCACTGCATAATGAACTCGAGGCCAAACTTGGATGTGAGTTACTGCCTTAGATATCTAGAGTAAGTTAAGATGTTTGTCGTTTCAGACCTTTAAATCAACTTTCAGTTGTTTCCCAGTACTGTGATAGAAGCTGAAGTTTATATTTTCAGGTGAAACAGGGAGGGAGAGAACAAAGAACTGCAGCATCAAGCCATGCAGCCTTATGAAAGTGTGCAAATCAAACGCCAGGTTATTTATTCTTTTGCCATAGGCTTGCTGACAAATCTGAAATCTGATTTTAGGCTTTTCTGATAATTTACTTTTCTTTTCAAAAATGTTTAATTTTCTCAACTCAGTTTGTCAATACAGTCTTTTTTGAAAGGAGTGCAGACTGCTATTAGTGCTCTAGCAGTAAAATATCCAAGGAGTGGTTAATATATGAGCAGTTCGGAGCTGTGCCTGCCAGTTCAGCATCCCATGTGCGAGCACTTCATCATTTACACACGTGTTCCATGGAGAGATTACATACATCACTGCTTAAGACATAACTGCATCGTTGGTTATGCAGTATTGCTCTTGGTACTGCAACTGAGCTGAATCCCACACTTGTACAAAGGAGAGACTGCCATGCAGAAATTCCAGTGAAACACAGTGCAGAAAACCACCTCAGATTAATGGATGCACGTAGGACTTTATCAATGCTTCTGTCCAAACCCAATATTGTATTATAAAGTATCAGTGATAATGGAGGAGTTAATAACCCTGCACAGCATTATTCTCTAGGAGTCATGTGAACTTTAAACAGCACTGTAACCTCTTGTAGTGTGTCTGGAAATTTCTGGATTCTCCTTTCCCCCTGCAAAAACCCCCAGCCAACCAAAAACCACAACCCCAAAATCTCCACCAAACCAAAACGCCCCTAAGCAAAGCAGAGGGCTCAATGAGGCAGGTATTGAGAAACTTTGAGTAGAGGGAAAAGTACTGGTGTAGCATCAAGTGGTTTTGGACCCTTGCTTCAGGAGATTCTTGTTGCATTGATGGTATTTTGTACTAAATGGAAAGTTTAGTGGAATTAGTAGATTCCTCTGCTTTCAATTATCATTGGGATTGCTGAAATACTGAAAGGATTTTGGTCTATGCCACTAAATTTACGTTACACACTTAATCTTTGTCTAAATACCAGGTGGCTTGGTGTCCTTCAGGGGCTGGCATGTCTGCAAAGTGCAGTTATATAACCTGAAATTTCCCCCAAGAGATTGGCCAAGTCCGAGTTCAGTCAAATAAGCATAAAAGCAACTAAAAATTGCCCAATAGTTTAGGCTATCTGCTTCTTTGTCTTATGTAACTCCTGAGCAGATAATGCTGTGCTCTATGTGGTTGTGTGCATGTCTTCACTGAAGGAATGGTGAAGAGTTGGAACAGGGAAGGGGTGGAGCTGCTGAAATGTTCAATAAAAACAAGTACTCGTGGCACTCAGTGCCATGGTTTAGTTGAGAAGGTGATGTTCAGTCAGAGGCTGGACTTGATGATCTTGGAGGTCTTTTCCAACCTTAAAGATCCTGTGATTCTGTATAGAATAATGACTGTTAGGCGTGCTTTATTTTTTAGGTCTTTGGTGTTTTCCTGTTCTTCAAGGCTTTACATCTATGTTACTCCTTCCTAATATAGTTGCAGCCATAACAGAGGTTTTTAGTGTTTTCCTTAAACGATTTCCCTGTTCTGGGCTGAAGAGACATTAATTAATTTTTTCCCTTTTACACAATGCATATGTATTATGCCTGATTTTAATTTTGTTAAAAAGTCATTTGGAGCTAGCTCTATTGTGGAAAAACTACAGAAATTAAATATTGTATATTTCAGAGATGGTTTAAGTTGCATGAAAACACTTTCTTACAGAAGCTACTTTTCTTAGTTACATTTGATTTGATCTTAATTCTTTGAATATAGAAGTGAATCCTGCTACTTTTCCAAAGACTATCCCCATGTAAATTATGGGGTAAAACTATTCACGTGAATAGGATTTACAAGTCCTCCTATAATTTCATTCACTTTTAACATTGCAATCTCTTCACTTGTAGCCATATGTGACCTCTAAAAGTGCATAAAAATGTTGTGAATAATAGAAAACAGAACTTCATGTGCTGGAATTGCTTGTGTGCCTGCCATTACCTATCTGTGTTGCTAATTTATCAATTTTAAAGAAAAAACACCCTTTACTGTAAGTTACTGTAAAAGGAATTGACAATTTATGTTTCTGTAAATGAAACAATGCACTGAGTTTTATTTTGCAAATCGGTCTTAAATGCTGAATGAGCCCCACTTGGGAAGGTCACACAGCATCCCAGGACTACCAAACGCTTCAGACCTGTTAATGAAACAAGGATTCTAACAGTAGTTTTTCATAGTTTGGGTAAACTCCTGCTCTTGACCTACTTTGATATCTTTGTGTGCTGTTTGTAGTGACAGTAATTGTACCTTCTGCTGTTCTCAAAAAAAAACCAACCCAAAACCAAAACAGATTGAGTGAATGTGGGATATAATCAACTAATTTTCCTATCTTAAATTCAGTGCTATGAATAGCCACTTAATTGGTTTAGAGTCTTAAGCTCCAATTAAAGAAAAAAAGGGGTGAGGGAATTAATCAGGCCCTTGGAGATCTGCATTGATATGTGGAGCTTTTCTCACAACCTTGAGCTTCTCACCCACTAAGATTCTTTTGAAAATTGTGCCAAGTGTCCTGAAAGGCTGTACCCTAACTCTTGGTAGGAACCTAAAATGTATGGAGTGATGACTCTTCCTGTTCTGTGGTGTTCAGCTAGGGATGTAGAGTGATGCAGAGAAGAGACCGCCTGAACTTTTGAAGTGCTTGGATGGTTAAGCACTTTCAAACAGAGGTAACTTTTGTATTGGTTCACAATCAAGGTTTATTTTGTTTAGTCTCAGCACTGATTTCAGTGTGCAGATCAATGGAAATGTAGGCTCAAATTGCCCAAAGTCGTCATTGTTACAGAGAAAGTAATGTGCTTTATCCCAGCCGGAGCTCTGCCCGCAGCTCAGAGGCTGCTGCTGCTCCAAGGTCTAGGCCCTGACAGAGCTGTTGGGTGCTTCCCTCTTTCATGTGGATCTCCATGCTTACAGGCAAGGAAACAGTCCCCTGTCCGTAGCTGATGCAGTGGGGTGAGGAAGGTGGTGGTTTGCTGTGGGCACCTGTTCCCTCAGGAGAGGAGCTTCTCACCTGATTACACAGAGAGCAGCAGAAAGGTGCTGTAAATGAGCTTTTGAATTCACTTCATGAGTCTTTATAAGTGGAAAGGGGATCCCAGTGCACCAATCTGAGACAATTCCATGTCATGGCAGTAGGCACAATGGTTTTTGATCACCAGAGCCCAGGACAGCCTTATTCCATATGCCGTGAATACCAATAAAAGTGCACTCACATGTGCCTTTTCCAAGCACTTGGAAAGGCAAGACTGGTAACTCCTTCTGCTAGAAATGAAATCAGGGGAGACAGAATTGTTTTCACTGCTGGCAAACAGCACAGTTGTGGTCTTCTCTCCCTCTGCTGCCTTGCTGCATGCTTACAGCCTGTCCCCTGCCTCCATAGCTCCCTGCTAGGCAGCTCAGCCCTGCAGCCTGGCATGCCCTGGTGCCAGTCCCACTGACGCAGGGCGCATTTAGGGCTGCTGGGTTATGGGGGCCAGTGCCCTTTTGTCAGCAGAATTTTTCCTAAAGCTGTTCAGTTTTGGTTCCCAAGGTATAAAGTTGTGGGTCTGACTTTATACCAGTTCAGTAAAGGTTTTCTTAAAAATCTTGGCATTTAAATCAATCTTTTCCTTGTTGGTGCCCATGACAACAGAACCATTGGTTTGGGTATTCTGTGTCAGCTCTCTCTGTGTGCAGCAAAATTCCTTTGCAGCTCTTGTTTGACCTCACTAAAAACAGGAAAAAAGATTCACCCTGTTATGTAATTATCCAGCTAATAACGGTGTATATAAGTAGATTTTTTTAAAGAAAATTATGCTCTTATCTTAGAAGTAGATGAATTGCACATATGATTCTGCTATGAAATAGAAAGTTACTCGTGCCAGGAGATAAAGGGTGCTCTGTAATGTTTCTTGAGAATGCTGGCAGGATTTGGGGTGGGGGGAGTAAGATGGTTTCTTATCTATGTAGTTGCTTCATAAAATAAAATTTCAGTCAGATCTGGTACATGGTCTGGGAAATTACAAGTTTTTTCCTGTTACTTAGAAAGGCATTAAACTTATTTTTGTGTTTGGCCTTGTTACAGCAAAACGAATGCTATTTGCATTACTCTAGTACTTTTTCCTTTAGAGAAGGGATTGTTCATCCTCTTGAGTATTTTTCATGAGAGAAGATGAGCTCTTGGTGTTAAGTGTCCATAGTACATTTTTGTTCTTTTATCATCATGTACTTTTTCCTGGGTTTGGTTGGAGAAGTGTTAAGAAAGGGCAAGTGTCATGTTTCATCTTTTTTTAAGTATAACATCCTCCTGCTTCCATGTGTTTCAATCCTAATGGTTGAGAAGGTTTAAAGGGATGTTGGGAAGTTCTTGCTGCCAAAATAATACATTACTGCGTGCAAATATCTGACACTACCATGAGTAACTGAGGGTGCTAATTTCAGCACACCAGTTATGCATTAAGCATTGTTCGGTGAGTGGCAATGATATGTCAGGTTACTAAACGTGATTTGAATTTCTGTTTTGATTTGGAACGAAAAATGGCTTGAGTGCAGGAGGCCAGAACCCTCCAGCTCTCAAAAGCATAGAGAAACTAAGATGTGTAACAGAAATCATCTTAAGAGTCTTGTCACAGTTTGGAGGGAAAAAAAGTCATATGCCCTTGAATATTTGTGGTGAGAACACTACATTTTTATACTTTAAAGCAATAATACCTAATGTGTGATATTCTGTAGCTGAAAAAAAAAATAATTACAGTCTTTCTGGTTTCTTGATACGGTGTTTCTGTAACTGCCTTCCCCAAAGAGGCTTTCCTGGGGACAGGAGCACTTGCAGGTATGACTGGCTACTGTGTTATCCTCTCCCTGCAAATCTGATGTATTACAAACAAAATTCTGATATTTTTGTATTATTGCTTTGATTTCAAGCATTCTTGATACTGTGCATTCTAAATATAGACAGAGTCCATGCCAGAGACCAAGCACAAATTTACAAAACCATCATTGATAGAAATTCTGTTCTCTTTAATGACTTCCTCTGGAAACTGTAATTTGAATCATATGATTTTTCTGAAGTAGCAGTAGGAGGGAATATCTGAAAAATAGCTGTAAATACAGTTTTCAGAATTTTAAGCTTTTCATCTGCACAAACTTAACCTTGTGTAAAACTTCTGGTCATTTCATTCTTTGATTATTTGGCAAGACTAACATTTTCTGTAAAGCAAGCCAGATCTAAAGAGAACAAAATCCAGGGCAGAGCCAGTGTTTTGGTGACTTTCTTTTCTTTTTGGTCCAGATTTTTAACATTTAAAAAAATTTGTGTTTTTGTGGTAAATACTTATGGTTGAGCACTCCAGTAGTTTTGGCTTTGGAATTGGTTTAGTTTAAGTAGTGAGACCAAAACCATCTGGCAGCGCTCACCAACCAAGGCCGGTCACAGAGAGCTGTTGGCAACATCTTCTCCCTGTATTAACTCCAGTGAAAGGGAAAGGCAAATGGGCCCTTGTTAATGGGAACAGAGCTGTGGGAAAGGACCAAGTTGGGAATGAAGGGGAATGGGGAGAGTGAGAGACTTGGAGAGGAAATGAGAGGTTGATGAGGAGACTGAAGCCAGTTGGAGAGATGTAGGTGGGATGGCAGGAAATGTGAGCTTAGAGTGGGAGTCTTAAAGAAATGAGGGTTTTGCAAGAATAGAATAATGAAGAGTTAGTGACAAAGATGGTGTAGAGATAATGGGAAAACAGATGGGAGGTGCAAAAGAGGAAGACGTTGTGGAAGGATTGGGTGAAATTTTCCTTTCCAAAAAGTGGGGAGGAGGATTGTGTTCATAGGTGTCTAGCATGAATTTCCAATGCATATCCTAGTCTTGGAAATTAGATCAAACACAATTCTGAGGTTTTTACTTAATTAATATCATAGGGAAAAGCTGGTAAACACCTCTGTATTGATGTGTGCTTTTATTACTGTCCTAGACCAGTGATGAATGTCTAACATGTCACTATTCCCATCTGATGTCTTTGTGCAGCTTCTGTAAAGATGCAGTTTTGATGGCTGCAATTTACATTTGTTAAACATTTAACAGATGTCTTGTCTTGCATCAAAACATACATATGACTTAAAATACCAGGAATGCAAAACATGAATTTCTAGTCCATGGGAGCTGAGGATATTGGCAATTTCTACTA
This sequence comes from Pachycephala philippinensis, assembly GCA_013397055.1. Lineage (NCBI taxonomy): Eukaryota > Metazoa > Chordata > Aves > Passeriformes > Pachycephala > Pachycephala philippinensis. The sequence goes on from VWZT01009623.1 coordinate 408,571, forward strand.
AAAAATCTCAGAACAGAATTAGAATGTGTGCAAGTAAACCAAGACGGCAATAAAAAAGGATTAATTTTGAGTGCAGCTTTCATCCAGCTGATTGGATTTGTGTCCAGTGCAATGTCAAATAATGTAAACTTGGGTTTGCAGTGCTGGAGGAGAGTAGTAGCCAAGAAAATAAGCTGAGAAAATATTGGGCTTCAGGAAAGTGCCATCTGTTTTGTGGAATTGGCTTAAAATACTCTAATGCTAAGCAGCTCCCACTGAGATTTCCAGCAGTAAATTTGTAGCTATACATGTGCAAAATGCATTTCTGTGTACAGTTCCCCTCTCTTGTTCCTACTGCTGAGTGCAGTGAGCAGTAAAGCTCGTGCTCAGCTCTTCTGCCTCTGGGTGGAGGGTTACAAAGGTGAATTGCCTTGCTCTAGGTGCACTTCTGGTCACATCAAAGAAATCTGAATTGTCAGAATGAACATAGGCTTTCTGTGAGGGGGAAAAAGTAATGAAAGTGGATATTTGGGTGCAGTATCTTTTCATTTTCTTGCGGATTTGCTTACTGAAGGATGTTGCAAGAAGGAATCCCTGTAGGAAAGCCATGGCAGTGCACATGTGGGTGCATTTGGGAGGGGAGCAGATTTTGGATTCCATAAGTAAAGATGGAGTTAGTTTCAGAGTGATGGGCTTGGAAGAAGAATAAACCAAAAGAAACTACTATAGAGAAGGCCATTTATAGCATGAATTATTGGTAAAATGCCAGACAAAGATAAGAAAGCTATGACAAAATGGGTTATGCTTGTAATCAGCTGACTCATTATATTGGAAATTACTTCTTAGCAGTGTAAGCACCATATCAGCCCAAAAGGAGAAATTGTCAAGTAAGAGACTCTTGGCCATTAACTCTTTTTTTCTTGTCTCCCTAATGTACAATGACAGACACAGATATTTTTTGCATATTTTGTTTCTTCCTCTGTTATTTTTTCAAATAAAACTTTAACCCCAATCATTGCCAGTATCAGCAGCAGTTGAAAATGAATATCTGGTAACTTAGACATGAGTGCCTAAATCGCAGTTCCTAAAGCTGTGTCTCCAAGTGCTGCCCTTTGCTGTTCTGTTCTCGTCTGCTGGTAGGGAAAAGATGTGAGCAAGAGCTGTGGGGAGAACTGATGCTCTCCACTTCCTGATATTATTGGATTTTTGTCCACTTCCTGGATTTTTGTCTTGCAGACCTCTTTCGATTGCCAGTGCTTTAATCACCTGGGCAGGCTAATGGTTATCCAGAGAGCAATATGTGCAAGGCCATAGCTGCTTACTAAAATATTGACATAAACCTATGCCCAGGACTGGCATTCAGGAGTTACACTGGTGTGGTGGAGTATGGGGAGTCTTAGGTCATATTTTTTTAGTTTCTCTCAAGCAATTCTCTGGTTTTTAAGTCTAGTGTTTGGTGGTAATTTTTGAAGTGACTCTCATGCCTGGTATAATACACAAATATTTATAAAACTCCTTTGTGTTAATGCTGGTTGAAATTTACCCAAGTAAAATCAGTTGAAGGCAACTTTTTGAATATGCCATAAGTTTATTATTGACCGAAATTTCAGTTTTTAGGCGTTTTTTTGCCATACTTGTGAGCTAGAATTTGATTTTGCTACAGTTAATGGAAAACTTGTCTTCTCTCACAAGTATTTAGACAGCGAAACTGTGGGGACAATTTTCAGCTCACTTACGTTGGTCGTCCACAGTGGTTTCTCTACACTTTCCTGGTTCAAATTGGTGGGATGTGAAATACTTGTAGGAGATGCTGGAAAGGGGCTGTAATTATTTTTTTTTCTATAGAGAAACAGTTACTGGAAAACTAACACTGGGATTTTTATTTTTTTTCTTCCAAATGTGGATGTAGAACTTCAAACAATGATGATTTTCTTTGATTTTTCTCAGCATTTCAAATGAAACAGCACTGCCACCATTTTTCTGAGCGGACATATTCCTTGTCTGGAGGCCCAAACTTCCTATGCCTCACTATTTTCTAATCTAGTTTTTTTAATAATTTGCCAAGAGTGACAATATTTGCATTTTTTGCCATTTGAAATGCGTGTGTGCACATGAATTATCCGGTTTTTCTTTGGCCAGTGGCTGCTCTCCTCAGGGTGAGATGTAAAGGTGGAAAAATCCTGCTGTTTTCTGTGTTCATGATGTTTGGCTTGTGAATATTTTGAGGAAAAGCATAGTTTTAGTTTAAATATTTCTCCAAGTACTCACTTTAGGTGCTAAGTTAGCTAATTAACCTACAGAGTACCTGTTACAGCTGAAGGATTGCTTACCCCAATGCAGCTTTCTAAATGGTCAATAATTTCTGTAATGTGTTGCTGAGGCAATCAGTGCGTAATTGACTTAGAAATTTAAAGTGAGTCTCTTGCTGACATCGTGTTTATTGTTTGGCGTGCCAGATTAATTACAGCATGTAGTTGCTGTATTGTGACCTCCATCTGCTTTTTATTAACTTTCTCTGTAAATGAGAAACTGTCAGTGCATACTGTTTCTTACATTCTGAAGAAAAATTCCCCCCAAACCCCATAATTGTGTACTTTAAGAATTAAAGAACTGTTGTGTTTAGATCACAAGTTTGTTTATTTCTTTTGTTTCTGGAGCAGCTGACTCAAGCATAGATGACTCCTCCCTGTTTTGCAATAAATAAATGGACAGAAAGACCATCCCAGGCCATTTGAAACTCGGCCACAGGAGTTGGTGTTGGTTCTCTCTGATCCGAGCAGTTAGACAAGCACAAATCCACAGCATCCCTCGTGCCAGCAGCTGGCAGCAAATCCCTCATTTACTGGAGTCACTTATCCGAGCCTCCAGACTGCTGCTCCAGCAACCAGCCCCAGCCATTAATTCTCCGCTTCGCGTGCGGGGTGGGTGACAGGCGAGGAGCCTTTTAAAGAAAGTCACATTTGCCTGAGCCTTTTATCTCGTTTGTGCTCGGGGTGTGTGTGCCTGCAGCCAGGAGAGCTTAAAGTCATGAATTTGTACTAGCTCAGAGGAAGATAAAATGTGTTTATGGTCACGTTGGTGAATGGTTTAAGGAAATTCTAGGTAGCGAAGGAGCCAGCAGGTGGGCATTGTATTTTAAGTACTTCTACGCAAGAATGATTTGAACTTTGTTCATTCCTGTAAGAGTAGGAAGATTTTGGGCTTTTCTGCTTTTGATCAGGGCTCGCTCTGTTTTCTCTGAAGAACACAGATTTGCTTACACTTGGCCAGACAAGGGAGGGGCAAAATACAAACACTTGTAATATAAAGGGAATTACCAAGGGGCTTAACATCCAGTGAGTGTGCTTCGCAGCAACTGTAGTAAAACTGAAATTTCAAGCCCTGGAATGCAGTAATATAAACTTATTGCTGTAATTAAATTACTTGAGAGTACAAATTTGTCACGATCTTTCAGTGAAAATTGGAATTAGTTGATGTATTGGTTTTGGATTTTTAGGAGCTTCTAGCAAGCCAATACCCCGCAGTGTGCTCTGCACTTCATTTGCATGTAAACTGGAGACTGACAGAATGTTTCACTCTGATGCCCATCTTTCTATTTAAACTCAATTTTTTGGACACAGAATGCAATTTATCAGAGTGACTGCTGAAATCCACACCACAGAGATGCTCAATAGGTGATTAATTTCCCAGAGGTAAGTTTTGCTATTAGTGCAATACTGGGGAGAGACAGATGGACAGAAGTGATGCAGAGAAAATTCATCTGAGAACAGCTCAGGAATGATTTCTTGATTTGAAAGGCAACACTGGACACCTTTCAGGTGTTTGGTGTTTTCATTTCTCAGTATATCACAAAGAAATTACCCTTGCAGAGGAACAGTGTGGGCAGTGTTTGCTTGCTCTGAGCCCCTCCCTGAAAAGAAAAGCAGAAGTTTTTAAGTAGGTCACTGTTCTTCAGGAGATGAAGGTTCTCTTCCCAAATCAGCTGCAAACTGCCTGTTATACTGGTGAAAATAATTTAATATCTGTGAATAAAAAAAAAAAAAAACTTTTAATGTAAGATTTAATGTAACAGCTGTTACAGTGCCATGTACATATCGCCACACTAAAAGCTAAGAAATGATCAATTATTATATTATTAAAATGTGTGATTCAGTATTCATATAACAAACAGTTAATATAAAAACATCTAGAAGGTTTCAGTATTCAGAACCAATTGTCACCAGATGGGTAATGTTTCTGTTGATTAGGTGCATCCCAAGTGGGTTTAGAAGGAAGATGGAAACACTACTTCCCTTACCTCTCTATTTGCCTTTTTCCTCCTGGAGACCACAGCCTTCACAGTAGTGGTGCATGGAAAAAGCCAGTACATTGCCGTGCTGGCTGGAAAAAAATGTGTACCTTGTGCTTTTAAAAAATAATGAAAGAAATAGTCTTGTTCCATCAATGGCAGAAACTTGTTGATAACATAGCAATTTTTGAGTTAAATTTCATACTCTTAATATTATCATAACTTTAAAATATGTATTGATATTTCAAATTTCAAGACCAAATGTAGAGATGGGTGTGTCAATGATCTAACTCTCTGTCTCAGAAAATGACTTCTTACAGCTTAAAAAAAGAGTTCAGGAAGTTTTTCTTATTCAGTATCTGTCTGTTGTAAGGAATGTAATTAGTGTCTGGTACACAGGAAGAAAAACTAGGCAGCAAAAGTGATGTGCTTGTACTGGAGTTTTTTTTGTAAGAGCCTACTAAACCGTTAAAACTCTTAGACTGGAGTTTTCATCATTTTTGACAACTGGGTTGTCATCATTTTCATCTAATTTATGTACCTGTAGTACAGTACTAATTTATGTACCTAATTTATGCTACTGGAGTAGCTCTCGAGAAGACAGTTTAGATGTTTCTTTATTGGACTTGCCATTTTCCTCTTTGTTTAGAAAAAACAAAGCAAACAAAAAACGCTACCTGTTCACTGTGTTCATCAGGAATACAGTTGAAATAACCCCTAAAAATATAATAATCCAGGAAAGGAAAACTTTCTTGGGGAAAAATCATTTCACAGAGTATGATACTAAAGCAGAGAAGGTAAAGTATTTGTAATTGTGATCAGAAATACTCTGCAAGCTCTCTGTGGCTTCAGTCACCAGATGTCTGATGTCCTGTTGGGAGGCAGCTGTTTTTATCTTTCCGCTAGCATTTCATTCCATCCTGATTCCCAGGAGGACAGCTCTGTTTGCCCTGCTTGCTCAGGCCTGTATGGTGCATTAGTCTTTGCTGAAGGCCAACTGCATCCTGCTGGTCCAGGCACAGAATTCATCCCTTGCAGTGGCTGTGTCCAGAGCAGCTCACACGGTGGGCTGCAGTCAGTCAGAGCAATCAGACATTGAAAGGTGCAGCAGCAGCCAGGGATTGGATGTGGGAGCGTTGCAAGGAGGGCTGAGCCTGAGGGGTGAATTTAAGCTCACGAGTCAGATGATGTTTTTTATTTAGAAAAACACAGTCACAAGGCCTTTTTTGAGAATGTGCATGTGAGAAACTAAAATTATCTCATGGCTCGTGCATCAGAATTGCAACCCTGAGTATGAATCTGTGTGCAGTGAAGATACAGGGGTGTTATTTCTGATGGGAATGTCGTGGGTGTTTTCTAGGGCTTATATTAAGCTGATCTTACAATACTGTAGCTTTTTTCTTCCCTTTATTTTTCATTTTCTTTCCCAGGCATTGTGATTCTGTGTTTGTGTTTTGAGATACAACAGCAACAGACACTTAAGTAATGAACTGTGAATTTGCTGGGTCCATGATGAAAAAAATAAGACATTACAGACTTTGTGTCCTGCTGACACTGCCCAAGAGGCAGCAGAAGGGCTGCATGGCGTGTGCCTTTTGGTGGCTGACTGCATTTGCAAAATGTCCCTAAAGGCTCTTTTTAGAAGATGTAAAGTAAGGAATTTAAGCTAATCATGGTGGTAAGAAACTGAAATTGTGTAACTGAAATGGAGTGTCTGGGTGATTACAATTAATTGATTCTCATTTCTTCTTTTCAGGTTTTCTTCTCCACCTTGGCCTTCCCCTTCTCCCTTGAAATCCCGTCACTTTTCTGTTTAAATTGCCATATGATCTGTTACCTCTTCCTTGTCTTCCCTCTTTGCTTATGCTTTAAGAGAAGTCTTTTCAACTTCATTTCCTCTGTCACTGGTCCGCAATCCAGTCATCAATAGTTTATTTCTCCAAACATAATGTTGTACAGGTAATTTATTTTTTAAAGCTTATCTGATGTTTCTGGCTAATTTTCACTTAATTCTGGGCATTATGAACATGAATTTTCAGTGTTCTGCTGCGTTGCTTCAAAGCTGCTAAGAGACCCAAATGTGGGATTCAGCTATGATTGATGTGTGAGTGCATCTCATTTCTTTTAATTTGTGAAGCTACATCAAACAGATATTTCACTCTAAGAGCCATTTTAAGTAGCTTGTTGCAGATATTGAAGTTTTCTTTTGAGCTACACTGAAATCTTTGAGAAAGAAGATTCTTTGCTCTGCTCTACCAGATGTTGCACTGCATTCTTCAGTTTCTGTGTGCGTAAGGTTGGTGTGTTACTCAGTCTGTGCTCCGTGAATATCTGTGTGTGTCTGCCTGTGTATATATGTGTATATAAGTGTATTATTATAAATAGTGGAGAGGAGTGAGGGGTGGATTGCTGACTTCACACCATGCAGTGGTTACAGGGCAGGGTTGAAAAGCCATGCTCTGGTAGTTAATGCTCCTCAGGTGACTGCATGGCAGCAACCAGAATGTAAAAGCAGTGAAGGGTTGTGTGTGAACTGCCTTCCCTGGAGCTGTGCAGGAACAGTGCAACACGTATTTACTTCTCAACTTCCTTCTTGTGTTCTGAGTTGAACAGAAATTCTTCTAAAGATGGTTTGGAGTTAGATGCCAGTAAGGGGGAAAGTTAAGAGTGAAGAAGTGCTGAGAAGACAAAGTCTTTCAAATGTGTGCACACATATAGGCAGTGGCTCTGGCTTTTCCCAGGGATGTTTCATAATCAGTTGTTTGTCCACAACAAACAGATCCCCCAGAATGCCCAGAGCCTCAGGATATGTCTCCTCTGAAGACACTATTAATTGCTTGCAGCCCACATTGAGTTTTATGATGCTCTGGGTAGGCTTTTGATCATGCCCAAGTTAGCTGGGTGAGATCTCGTTCAGAGACAATGATGCTGCAGTCTAATTTCAACTAAAAAACAAGAAAAAAGACAAGCCCCAAACCAAAAAAACACATGTTGTTGTTGAGTGATACTTCTGAGGATACTCAGGAGTCTGCAGTAGGAAATGGCTCATTGCTTTCTGCCTTAACACATGAGTAGCTTTTTCCTTCTGTGGTTTAGACATTGGGAAGAGAAGTGAGTGCCCTGGGTTGTGTTGGAGAGAGGGTGAGGATTCTTTTAAGCTGGTAAGCCAACAGCACCAAGTGCCCAAGTGACGAATTTACTTGATTATTCAGTTGAGCTCCGTTGCTTGTGCCCTTACTCCTGAGCATTTGCTGCCTGCTTTCAGCCTTCATGTTGCTTTTCCATGGCAATAGTTTGAACCTATTTCAAGTCTGTCTTGGCTATTACCAGTCATCTACTTTGGTGAGTGAATATCCACTCCTAACACTGTACACACAGTATTTCCTAATTTAAGAACGTTAAATAAATTGTTTCAATTCAATTATCCTTTTTTCTGTATTAATAGGAAGCCTTACTTGACCTTTTTGCTTAATTCACTTGTTTTATAGGTTTGTGTTTCTTCATCACAATGAAGAATGAACAATGTACTTGCCCTTTCAGATAAGAACATACTGACTTCTGCGTGTTAATTTGGGTTTTTTTCTTTTTATTTTAACTTCTCACATGGCTTAGTGTGATTTTGCTGGTACTTTTGGGGCAGACACTTTCATAACTCATCTCTTAAAAAATGCTGGGTCTCTTTTGTCTTTTTGTTTGAATGGCTCAAGTTCAGTAATACTCTTGGGCTACTCAGATCTTAATCAGCCACTTATTAAGAATGACTGTCATCTGCCCTAGTGTTGCCCAGTTGTCTGGCTATTTTTAGAGTGGTGGTATTTGTGTTACTTAAGTCAAGGCTGTTCGTCCTGTAAACAATCTAGATGCATAGCTGTGGTCTGAAGAGCTCCCCCAGATATTAAATGTACATGGAACTGCAGGAGAGGCCTACACAATTAAACGGCTTAATTATTTGAAATATTTCTTGCCTGGCAAAAGTTGGTGTAGATGCATTTGCACTGGCACAAACATATTTTTACTTGGAGGAATTTTACTTTGTTTGCTGAAGTGTCACACACAATAGTAGCAATAAAGCTGGAGGCTTGCTGGTGTAGCTGTGGACAAAGACTGAGGAGGTGAAACTCTGCCAAAGTGTGGAGTGAGGAATTTGAGGATAGGAGCAATAAAAGACCACTTGAAGGCAGGAGTCTGGCAAAATAAAGACTGTTGAGAAAAATTTCCAGCAGTGTCTGTTGTGTAACTTCAGCTTTCTATTCTACGTAAATACTCCTCCATTCTTGAGAAGGGTGGGGAAAGGCCTGTTAAAATTAATTTTTTTTTTCCATTGCTAAAGAAAAACATACTGCCCTTCAAAATTGAGGGGAAAGGTGGTTTACGATACAATGGCATTTTCAATAGTTTGCAGAACACTAATCATGTTGTTTTGTATGAGTTAAAACCTTTTCCAGGGTCTGATACTACACTTTAAATGAAGTGTTAAAGCCTTATATGCTTCTAGCACACAGACCTCTTCTGAAGCCTTTGTTCTATGCTTGCAAATAGTTTGCAAAGCTGGGGTGTCTCATGTCTTTATTTATGGTAGGCACCTGTTCTTTGCTCTCTCTCTAGTTTTATATGAAGTATACTTCCAGTTGTATTCAGGAGCTTAATAAAAAGGTTATTTTATTTTTTTTCCCATTAAAAACAGGTATCAAACTCCGTGTTCCTTAGGGATGAGGAATGACGTAGCATCAGCTGGACAAAAGTGGCATTGTTGTGGCCACAGCCAGGGGAATTGGTTGGCCTTGTGCAGTGGGTGGTTTCCTTCCAGGGAGGGCTGTGCGGGTGCTGTGGCCACGTGGGTCAGTGCAGATAAGGACTGGAGTGCCAGGTTGTGCTTATCTGCCCCATCAGTGCTGGGCACGCATCACACTTGGTACAACTTTGTGCTTGGCAATCCTCTTCACACTTCTGTGTATATTTCTGGGGGCTTTGGCAGTGCATTGCTGCCATTGCACCTGGAGGTGATGCCTAAAGAGGCCAACCTAGAAACAGACACTAGACAGGAGTAAGGGAATAAAGGTGGATATTTATTTGAAAGCCCTTCAGAGGCACACCCTGGGCAGGCCAAAGGCTGCACCCAAGATGGACCCCGAGTCACGAGTTCTTCACACTTTTATAGCTTTGGTCCATTTGCATATCAACCCAATTGCACCAATTAAACTTTAGCTAATGATGTAATTTCCCCTCAGCTTGCCCCCTTTTTAGAGACTCTTGGTTTATGCTTTTGGGCCTAGGCCGGGCTGGGTGTCCTTGAAGAGCAAGCCTGGAGAGGCTTTGTTATGTCTATCTTAGCAGCTCACAGGCTACAGGACACTTCAGAGTTACACACTGGGAATACAGAATTTGAAAATATAAAAGCTAAAACCTAAGGCATCATTCGCATTTCAAATATTAAATGTGGAGCTTTATCTAACAAAGATTTTTGTCTTGGTACTAACACAAGGTAAGATTTTTTTTTCTAGATTAAATGTAACTCTTAATCCATGAAATCAGTTGCAAAGCAAACAAGCTAATTGATTCCACAGCTTTATTAAGAAATTTAGTTTCTATAATACACAGAAAATCAGGTAATTATGATCTTTTTTTGTCTTTAAATTAATTGATCCCTTAAATGATCTAATTGTTGATTGTTATTTGTGTACCTCTGAGTTTCCCTGCAGATCATACATAGTTTCAATATGCTTTCAACTCGTGTAAGGCCAGTTCAAATACTTGAAAATCTTTTAGTTACAAGTAACTCTTTTCAGGCAAAATTTGGTGAGGATGTTGTGCCTACAGAGTGTTTTCGGTGTTTTCTGAAAGAAAGAGTGAACAACTCTCAAAAGAAGAATTTCTTTAACTTAAAACTGACCTGCTTCATTTCCATTTCCAACCACTGTGTCCTTGGGAAGAAATCAAGTAAGGAGAGGGTACTTAAGACAAATTTTGAAAGATTTGGTAGCATATTTTAGAATTGTCACTGGCATCAGTGGATTCTTTTTTGCTTTGTGGGTTCTTGTTTGGTTTTGTTTTTAAACTGAGCAATTGAGCTTTTTCATCTAAAAAGAACAAACACTAAGTGTAGAAATACAGGATGTTTGGCAGAAGCTGTCAGTATCAACAGAAAAGAGGTGTCCAACTGAGATGAGAAATGGAAAAAAATAGGTGTTCTGAAATGTATTTTCACCCATGGGTAAGCAAATAGTATTATGGAATGATAGTAATCCGCTTTGGTACTAATAAGATGCCAGGCTTGATTTCAGGTAATTTTCCTGTGTGTAATCAAATGTGTATTTAAATATAATGTGTGCAAATATGTGAAAAGCAGCTCCACAGTGGTGGTGGTGGTCTGGGCTTGTGTTTTTCCTGGTTGCAGCTAAAGAGCACTTGGAGTACACGCAGTATGCTAGAATCTGCTGCTGGGAATCTGACTGCAACATCCACTTCAAATATCATTCACAGCTTAAACACATTAGAACCACATGGCTTCCTGTCAACTTAAAAAAGAAAAGAAAATTTGCCCTTAAGACTATTTTGTTGGGTTTTTGTTTTACTTTGCTCCATTGTGAAAGGCTGAAGCAGCAGATTTTTGAAGCTTCTGTAGATTCTGTGTGTACGATGTTTTTGTGACTCCAGTCTTTCCATTTTAAAAAACAAAATATATCTGTTTCTCGGAACTGAAAATGCTGCATTTTTCTTGACTTTCATGAAACTTGGCAGTGAATCCTGTGTTCCTTCAGTGTTTCTGTATCCCCAGCTGAACGTGCTCAGAACTTCTCAGTGGTAAAGACTAGAGGCTTATTTTTTACTGTTGGAATGAGAAGAGTATCCAGGCATGACTTAAAGAGTTTAAATTTTCAATTGAATAGAATAGGTTTACAACCTAAAGTTGTATTATTTGACATTTCTTTAGTAGGGAAGTGATTTCAATCACTGAGATGATGGGAAAGGCAGATATGTTGTGTTACAGCTGTTTTCTCCTGCCATTGAGAATGTATATTCCCTAAAATGTATGTATTTGTCTGGCATAATGAATTACATTAATTCATGAGTCAGAAGAGGGTTGAGAATTATTTTTTTTTGAGAACAGTCCATTGCATCACAGGAGAAAAAGGCACTGCAATAGGGCAGATGACTCAAGAACAGGGGGAACAGGCATCACCTGCAATATCATACCCTTGTTTCTACTAATTAGAAATGTGGGTGGTAGTTGGGCATTTCTTCGTTTGTTGTAACTGAACTTACGTTTAATGTTTTGACAGTAATTCTGCACTGTGGCACTTCGTGCTCCTGGACACCAGATGGTGCTGCTAAACTGGCTGATGTGTGATTTTCACACTTGGAGTAATTGATACTTGATTTAGTTCCAGAGTAGGGTCTGTACTTTCTGACCAGGTGTATATTATGGGATGCAAAACTGCAGCTGGTAGCTCAGCCCAACACCTTGTGTTGTTTACAGGCAATGGTCTGAAAATTACCATGTAAAGCAAGTGGGCTGTAGAATGAATATTTTAGATCTCACTGGGCAAAACCCACCATCAGCTGCTGATTTATGTACTTGACACTTCAGCGATTTTTTCTATTATAGTCTCATTTAAATTTCATTTGATAACTGCAATCAGAAAACTTTGGGTGGAGACACCTTTAACGCCAGGTTAAAACTGCAAAGGATATTTCTAGAGACTAATTAAATATAATGAAGTGATGATTAGGGAGGGTTTGAGTTTGGTGGGCTGCCAAAAAGCTTTGAGTTGTCCGCTGTTACTTTTTGTTTGAGAAGACCTGATGGCTTGGCTGCGTAATTGCACTGCAGACAATGTTTATGGTACTGTGATATACATTTGGGATTGGATTTCTATTTATTTTAAGTTGATTCTCATGTTTACTAAATTCATCTGGTAATCCTAATTGTAGGGCTGAAGGGATGGAATGAGACATTTGGTCTTCAGCTGAATCCCAGAGGCTGTGGTGGTACAGTTTATTGGTGGATTATAAATAATGGGCTCAAATTTATTTGAGCGGTGAGGTAAATTTTTTTATAGATATTTTACTGTATTTTTCTTACAAGTTTATTTCTTTTATAGATCCCCATATTAAAGTTTCAGGAAAAAAAGAAAACGTTAAAGAAGCAAAAGAGAAAATCATGTCTGTCTTGGACACAAAAGTAAGAAAACTTTCTTAGAATGACACCTTAGCCCCTAATTTTGTGGTGACATTGATCTCTTTAATAGGCGCATTTCAAGAGAAGGTATTTATGGACGCTCTGAAGCAAAGTCTCCAATATATGCTTTGCAGATGTGTTGATATTGGTGTATACCCACATATTTAAACATTTTGCAAGAAAATACTTGCTTAAAGCAGGTTTTCCAGATCTGAACTATATAGAAATAATATTTCCAGCCATATGGCTAAAGAATAAGTGGTTTGTTCATTGAATTGGGGTTTTACTTTAAAATCTGAAATACAGCTTCACTGCAAGCAGTAGATTATGCAACCACTTCAGAGAAACTAAAGTTTCTTTCCTGTTTGAAATTCAATTTTAGGATCATTTATGCAGTTTAAAGTTTAACTGTTGCCTAATTCTTACACTCTGAAACATCAGGACCAGAATTTCTAAAACATCCAGATTTTGGCCAGGGGTCTCTTCTGTTCATCAGAAATTATTTTCATTCATCAGCAGCTCTTTTGGGGCAGTGTCTGTGGCTCCTGTGTAGTTGTGTGGCACCCTCCTGGTTCCCTGAGCAGATTGCCAAAAGGAACACTCAAGGGATAAGCACCACTTTTTGAACAACTATTAACAACATTATTATGGGCTGTTAACAATAGAGCTTTTAAGAATAGCTGTAGGCAGTGTTTGTGTATTTTAAAAATTCATGTACCAGAAAAATTTAAGGAAGAAAAAAACACTGTTAGTTAGTCCCATGGCTTTGATTTACCGTGTCTTCATAATGTGATCCTTTCAGATCAAACAGGGATGCTTGGCTTCAGCTGAAAGAACACAGAACTAAAAGAAATTAGAATAAATTGCAAAAGGCCACTTAAGTCACTTGATGGAAGTTCTGGGGTATTTTAAAAGCTTTAGGCATTTTTTGAAGATGCATCTTTTGGGGTATTTATCTCCATGTTATTTCCTCACTAGAAAGAAAACAAGACCAAATCAATATCCAACTGATTCGTATTACAAACAGCATCCTTGAGTAGAAGTTAAGCAATGGCAGAAATACTTCGGAAGTACAATTTTGAGTGTCATTCGTGAAGTTACATTACTCTTAAAAACTGAAATACTCATGTTCTGCTGTGACCAAATCTAACTGTGGGTGCTTGATTTCCAGAGCAATCGGGTAACCTTGAAGATGGATGTTTCGCATACAGAACATTCTCATGTGATAGGTAAAGGTGGCAATAATATTAAAAAAGTGATGGAGGAAACGGGATGCCATATCCATTTTCCAGACTCAAATAGGAATAATCAAGCAGAGAAAAGCAACCAAGTGAGTATTGTTTAATACTGAGCTCATTTATATTGTAATTCCTGAGAGTATAAAACATTTCCAAACTTCTCTCGTCAATTTGGGTTTTTTGGGGATGGTGTGTTCATGTTCAGGGAAATAGATTTCTGGTATTTACACTGTGTGGAAAGCACAGGGCTTCCTAAGTGAGCAAATCTTTAAAAACAGATGGAAACAATTTGTGATGGCTCATGAATCATTTTAATTTTTTTAAGCTAGAATTACTCTGTGCATACAGAAGTCAGCAACTTAGTGTGAAGGGTAGGGAAGTGGCATGAAAAAATCTGCTTTTGTAATTTTTTTTTTCCTGTTCAACACATGACTTATTCAGCATATTGATTGATTTTTTTGGTGCTTTTTGCTTATGGTGTAACTTAGTTGAAGACTAAACTTAGTGCATAGGCAGCAGAAATGAATGTCCTATTGTAAGAGTTCAACTTCATTAGAGTAAGTCATTGAGCCTGAATTGTACATCTTTCCCAGTGCTAATATTGGTGGAATGTTTACTTTCAAGTCTCTCATCCTTGTACTTAGAATTCCCACTTGTGCATCCTAATGGCTGCTGAGCAAAATATAGTAATTTCAAAGCATTCAAGAAAATCTACAGTTGTTGAATATTAGCATTTGGACACATGTATACAGTAGTAGTTCCATTATTTGGCCTAAACCACTGTATTGTTTGATGTATCCTTTTTTTCTAGTTGCTTAAACATGTGTAACCTAAGATGCTGTAACATGCAGAGATTATTTTTTAAATACTGGTTAGAGTTCTCAGCTGGAGTTCAAAGAACAATTAGGATGTCACCAGGTGTGAAATAAGTGTTGGGGTTTTTTTTAGATTTTTTTTTTTAAGGAGAGCACAGGTATCTGAATAACTTTTCCATGCCTCGTTTGAAAATATGATCCAATATTTACTGTATTCTTGCTCTTCCAGGTGTCTATTGCAGGACAGCCAGCTGGAGTGGAGTCTGCAAGAGTCAGAATTCGGGTAATTCTCTAGCTCATTATAGTGTCCCCTTGAAAACACCTGACAGGGAAAAAATGCATAGTTTTGAGAACCCTAGGGTTGTCTGCCTCTGTCTCGTGACAGCAGAAATGTAGGAACAAATGTGAGTATCCATATGAAAAATATGCTCAGGGTATTATAACAGTGATTCACATTCTGGCTGAATTTTTAACTAGCCCAGGGTGGGTCTTGAACACCAAGTCTACACTCCAAGCAAGATGGAAATTAATTCCATACTGTGTGAAAATTACATCTTAACTTACCCACCACAGATGGCCTGTGGAAGCTCAGGCATCCTATGTGAATCTATGACTTGGGAAAGGCAATTGCAGCTTCTTGCATTTTAACCATTTTCATGTATAATTTGGGTAAATAATTCAGTGTTATTCTCCACTTGTAGCTATTTTCTATCTTTTCCTTCTAGTTTCAACTCCTAAGTGTATTTTGGCATGGATAATGAAAAATCAATTACCAAAAGCTTACTGCAAGTTTTTTAGCCACATGTCACACAACCTTGTTCCAAATGCTCCTGCTATTTTGGAGAAAAAAAAAAACCAACCAAACAAAACTCAAAAAAGCCTATGCAAAAAAAAACCCACACTAGTATCCCTGGAAAAAGAGGTGCCTTTTTCCAAGTGACAATGAGATGTTTTTATCCATGAACTCGGGACAGAGGATGTGTTATGTCAGTTTAATCGTCGCTGACCAGTACATTATGATTGAGGAATAAAATTGTTGCATTTTTAGTGAGCACGGCTCTGGTTTTCAATATCTGCTCTTCATTATTGCTGTAGGAGCTGCTTCCATTGGTACTCATGTTTGAATTGCCTATTGCTGGAATTCTTCAACCCATCCCAGATCCTAATTCTCCGACCATTCAGCACATCTGTCAAACATACAACATTTCAGTTTCCTTCAAACAACGCTCTCGAATGTATGGTGCTACAGTCATTGTCAGAGGGTCACAAAACAACACTAGTGCTGTGAAGGTAATCTGTGCTCTTAAGTAGGTTTCTGAATGTCATATATTTATAATTTAGATGTCTAAGATGGTATATCCTGCCTCATCAGTACAAGTTATTGTATAATCACTTGCAAACCCTGAGGGTTTGAATTTTTTCCTGTATTAACTGATATAGGTGGAGTGTAAAAATGCATAGAAAATAGTTTCAAGTTTAGGATTTAGCATTGTTTGTGGTAAGGTTTTAATCTGGTGTTCACCTCCTGCACACTTGTTCAGGTTTCCAGCAGCTCTGGAATATGTGCTGATCTTACTCAAATTTTAATTCAAAAACAATGCAAACAGAAACACTGCCCACCTCAAATTCTTCATGCTGAGCTCTTCTCAACATGCACACAAATAAATAACCTTGGAAGTTGCCCAATCAGTCAATAAAACTGGTCTTGCAAATCCAGCACTGGGAGATGTGAATTTGACAGCTAAGGCAAGGAACTGCCAGGAGCCTGTTTATCTTAATAAAGTAAAGAAGTGTTCTTGTTAGGAACTGGCAGGATGAGATTGATGTGCTCCCAGATGGGTGTACTTAGCTAGTAAGAACATCTGAGCCCAACACTGAGAGGCAAGTTTTGCAAGTGTACCTACCCAGATAAATCTCTATTGACTTTGATTGCCTGTGTGGCCACAGAAGGTCTGTTGGGACAAACCATATGGCATTGTCTTAGTGCCTTTTACAGAGTGGCAATTAAATGCTGCATTTGGTCATAGAATGAGAGTAGTGGGTAGAGTTTAGCGCATTTGTTACCTTTAACAAATCAATCCTGGTTTTAAACCCAACAATATTGATGCCTAAAGAGGCCAACCTAGAAACAGAGACTGGACAGGAGTAAGGGAATAAAGGTGGATATTTATTTGAAAGCCCTTCAGAGGCACATCCTGGGCAGGCCAAAGGCTACACCCAAGATGGACCCCGAGTCACGAGTTCTTCAGACTTTTATAGGTTTGGTCCATTTGCATATCAACCCAATTTCACCAATTAACCTTTAGCTAATGATGTAATTTCCCCTCAGCTTGCCCCCCTTCTCAAGATGCTGGGTTACACATTTTGGGCCTAGGCCGGGCTGGGTGTCCTTGGAGAGCAGCCTGGAGAGGCTTTGTTCTGTCTGTCTCAGCATGAGAGAGCAGCAGCTCACAGGCTACAGGACACTGCAGAGTTACACACTGGGAATACAGAACTTGAAAAATAGAAAAGTTGAAACGTAAGGCATCAACGTTTTCTTTATCTTGCCTGTGGAGCACATGACAAGCGACGAGGCAATCTGAGATGTCGTTCTGTGTGCCTGTGAGCACTGTTTGACTGGTTTCTCCCATTCCCCCTAGGAAGGAACAGCCATGCTCCTGGAACACCTGGCTGGGAGCCTGGCCTCTGCAATCCCTGTGAGCACACAGCTCGACATTGCAGCGCAGCATCATCTCTTTATGATGGGTCGAAACGGCAGCAACATCAAACATATCATGCAGAGGACTGGTGCTCAGATCCACTTCCCTGACCCTAGTAACCCACAGAAGAAATCCACTGTCTACCTCCAGGGCACAATTGAGTCTGTCTGTCTTGCCAGGCAATATCTCATGGTAAATACTTTCAGTGAAACTTGCGTGAAAAAATTGCCAGATCGTAGAAAATATGCTCACTCCACATGTATTTACAAGTCAAATGTAAATTTGCCACAGAGAGGAAGGATTGCTATTCACACTGCAAACAGCTGATTCACTTTTTGTCGGGGTTTTGTCAGTGTTTGTAGTTATTGAAAATATTTGTAATCTCTAGTAACATGACGTGGAAAATAACTTCGGTAATATAAATGCAACGTGAGTGATTTAAATTTACAATAACAATATGCCTCTGAGTAGAGGCAGATTTCTGAAATGTTCTGTGGGGTTTGGGTGACAGGTCATGTTTTATTTTGCCAACCTGTCTTTTCTGTGTTTGTCAGGTAAATAGGTTTCTTTTGAGGGGAAATGTCAGGAATTGCTTAGTTCCCATGTAGGCAAGTTTTCAATGAAATTGGAAAACCATAGGAAATAATTACTCATTCTACAGTGTTACATTCTTTATAGTACCATAGCCACAATTCCATAAGGCCTTTTATAAAAATATCTCTGGTGGTGAATACCATTATTTGTAGAGATTTTTGGTATATTGGTCTTTAAACTTCACAGGAGCCTTTAGCCATTGTTTTAGTACTAATGTATGTACACATTTTTTATATATGTGAATATTAATGGACAAAACGTGGGAGGACTGGATCATTCAGTTTTGGAGGGTTTTTACTCTAAAGCTTTAGTATTTCAAGTGTATTACAGGTATTATCCATATCACTAGAAAATATTTATGTAGCTGATCTGGAATGGGGAAGAGAAAGGTAAAAGTTAAGACTTTGGCAATGTGACTTAGAGAGAGATTTTTTAGAAGCGTGTTTCCTTATTTCAAATAGTTTAACAGGAAACTTCTAGTATGAGTGTCCTGCCATAAATTCCTGACAAGACTTGGTTCTGATTTAATAAGTAATAGTGGTTTCTGAATTTGGATCTTCCAGGCACCTCTAAGTCTATACAAATAACTACTCAGGGTGCGTATGTGGTGATTGGAATGTCAAATATTCAGTAAATCATTTCACCCTTGTGCTACCAACCTGTTTGTTCCTGTCCTTCCCAGGGCAGGAAGATATACCTGTATTCCTGCATACAAGGAAATGGCTTTCCCTAAAATTCCATCCTTGCTATTTTTTCTGAGCTTACAGAAATTTCCTTGCATCATGATGTGTAGATGTTACAATGTCTGTATTTCAGTTTATTGCTAACGTTTTCATGGGAAAATGGTCAGTTACAAGTGCTAGGAATTTTTGTGCCTTTCTTTTCAGGGTTGCCTTCCCCTCGTGCTCATGTTTGATATGAAGGAAGAAATTGAAGTAGAACCACAGTTTATAACACAGCTAATGGAGCAGTTAGATGTCTTCATAAGCATTAAACCTAAGCCAAAGCAACCAAGCAAGGTTTGTACAAAGCTAATATTTTCCTTTTAGGCTTTCATGACAAAGTTTTAGAGTTGATGAGTTGATACGTGTGCTCTCCCCCCCCAGTTTAATAGATCATAAACTTGTGAAAGCCACATGTATTTTCTGCTTGAAATATCAGTTTAAACGATCCAGTAGCTCTACTTTAGGGTAATTTGACTTTCATTAAATGCTTAATAATAAAGAAATTAGCTTTTGTACAGAATATACTGATAAAGGCAGTGGGAGGTGTTTATTGTGAAATATTCAGGCCAGTATGGATAGGGGCCTCTTGCAGTTATCTGTGTTGTATACTATGCCAAAGCAGGCAAAAGTTTTAAAATTTTAAATGATCATTCCATTGTGCCAGTATGTGAGCTTCCCTGTGTAGGGATATATAAAATCCAAGCAAAGAAACATCCTGTAGAGAATGTACAGGAAGCAGTGGGTTTTTGTGATTTAATTTTCCAGACGCTTATTACTTTATTCTCGGACAGCCATGAATTTAATAGGGGAATTTAATTTGAACAACTAGTTTTTTGTCCACTTGAAAGTACAAACCTCAGGTAAAAGAGAAGATAAGATATTAATTATTGATTCCGTTCTCTAGCTCTTGAGGTGCTTAACATTTGATCTATCAAATAGCAGCAAGATACAATAGTAATTAATTTTCTTAGAGAGGTCTTCCATCATTCTCGTTGCAAATCTTTATGAAATCGCTAGTCTTACTCTCCTGAACTTCAGACCCCTGAATCTGAATAGTTGCTACTGGATGTTAGCTCATGCTGTCTCACACTGCTGTGGTTGAAGGGGTATGACAAAGAGCTGTGTTGCAGATCTGTGTTATGGAGAAGTGTTACTCACTGGTTTTTCCTTGTTGTTGTTTTCTTTCCCTGCAGTCTGTGATTGTAAAAAGCGTTGAACGAAATGCCTTAAATATGTACGAGGCACGGAAATGTCTCTTGGGACTTGAAAGTAGCGGAGTCGCCATGGTATCAAATCCCTCTACTGTCTCATGCCCTGTTGGTCTCTCTTGTCCTGGTTTGGATATTTTGTCCTCAGCAGGGCTAGGACTCACTGGGCTTGGTATGCATTCATTATATTTATATTTTTTTAATATAGGCTCGTTTGAAATTCAGTTCACTTGAACTAGAAAAAAGGACCCGATGTGTCTTTTGCGTAAGGAATCGTATTAAAGCATTGGAGAATTGCAACAGCCTCTGGTTGTTATAAAACTCTTCCAAGGCTTTTGTAATCAGGTGTGGGACTTATCCCTCTAGAAAAATCTCTGGAAGCATGCAAACCACTCACCTGAAAGTGAAAGGGAGGGAAATACAGATTAGGTAGGACATGGCTTTTACAGCTTCTTTGGCTGTGTTATGTCTCAGGCTGTCCTGAATTTGGGTGGGTACTTAAGCCTGGCAACAGTACCAGGAAGGTTAACATAGCAAACACACCACATTTCAGTTCAGTATCTCACTGTAATTGAGGGATCCACGTGCTTCTAGCTTAGACCTTATTTATCAGTTGAAATTTAGGACAGAAATGAGTAACCTTCCTATCTTAATATAATTTTATAGAAGCAGCTCATAGTCCAGACTGGAATTACCATTTTATTTTCAAGCTCTGCAAATACCTTTGTATCAGAAACGTATAGATAGAAAAAAAAGCAGTCCCAAAAGAATCTAGTGACAAATCTTGACACAGGTTATTGAAACTGAGTTCTTGTGTAACCAGCATTGTCCCTGTGACTGCCATCCAGGAGTGCTGTGTAGTTCCATGTCACATGCTTCCCTAGGGTCACACAGGAGAAAGTGTTTGTGCCATTTGACTGTGATTTTTAATGCTGCTTCTGTGACTGTTCTTGTCATGCTGCACTTCGGGGGGTTGGGGTTTTTACCTTTTTAGTGTGTAGTGCTGAACTGCTTTGTGAATGCTCTTACACGAAGAGCTGGTTTGGGGGAGTGTTTTGGGACTGATCAGTGCATTTGGGGGATGATTTGCAGCCTGTATTGAAGGTGCAAAAAGGAATTGAATAGCTGTTAGTGTGCAGGTAGTGGTTAACTCATAGGAGCTTCTGAGAAAAGGTTATTGTGTGAAATGAAAGTGAGGTGGTGCAGGACAGTTGCTTTCTTGTCTCTGTGATGCTGCTTTGAAACGAACCATCAGAAGCAACAGAGGGGATACAGAGGGGTGCTGGGGCTGAGAAGCAGCCAGGGCAGACTCTTTGTTATGACAAGAGTTAGGGTCCAGTAGAAGGACATAAAAGATGCTCCAATAGAATTGGAGCTCCTTGGGTAGCTCCTTGGATATATGATGCCCCGTTGAAGAACAAGCATTCTCAACATGCTCTGTGCACTAAATGAACAGCAGGTTTAATGTTAAAATTGGTGTGTCAAATACAGGCTGGTGCAGCTTTGTGGGGGTTTGTTTGTTTCTTTTCAATTGGTACTTTTGTGAAAAATGTTTTCCTGTAAGTCTTAACTAAATACTCACTTGCATAATTTTTTGCAGGCCTTTTAGGTCCAACAGCCCTGTCAGTCAACACCTCAACTGCTCCAAACTCTCTGTTGAATGCCCTCAATAGCTCTGTGAGCCCTTTGCAGAGTCCAAGTTCAGGCACGCCCAGTCCCACATTATGGGCAACATCTCTTGCTAACACCAACACCACAGGTCGGTCGAAGTTTAATGTGAATTAAATGAACTGTGCAATACCGGGTCATTAGAATGGCAGTTGACAAGTCCAGGATCATTAATTCTTTGGAACCTTAATTCCTACACTTATCTCAGCACAGATGAATAAATATGCAAATTTAAGGTTATAACTTAATATATGACATGCTGTCACATGCAGAGTTTTCATCTGCTTTATGTAGAAAATGAAATTAACCTACCCAGTAATGGTTAGCTAGAGCATGATGGTTTTGGCATGCAATTGTAATGGAAACTTTTTAGTAGTGTATCATAGCTACATAAAGATTTACATAAAGTAGTGTAATGCCTGAGGAAGTTAAATGAGAAACTTAATCAGAACATCACCAAATCTTGTTACAGGTTTTTCTGCTATTCCACACCTAATGATACCATCTACTGCCCAAGCAACCTTAACTAGTATTCTGCTGTCTGGAGTGCCTAATTATGGTCAGAACACTCCATCTCCACCACCAGGCTTGACTCCTGTTGAAGTCCATGTTAATGGCATGCAATCAGAAAGTAAAAAAGGCTCACCTTCTTTAAATGGTCATGTAAAGGTAAGTGATACTATACTGGAGAACCAGATTTCTTTGTACTAGACCTCTACTAAGAAAAGCTGAAAAAGGAAAACTAGCTATATTAGTAGATTCATAAAGCTTCTAAGTTTAAAAATAAACAGCAGTGTTTTTGAATATGACTTAAAGATTGGAAATTAGAACATTCAAACATACTGTTCTCTCATACCAGGAATAGATTTCTTGTTATCCTGCATGGATAGAAAAGAGAAATTGTTTCAGTATTTCCTTAAGCATAAAAATCACTTCAGTGATTTGTGGCAATCTTTTCAGGCCTCAGATATCAAGTATGCTGCACTGTCTGCCACATCGCTGGGAGAAAATGTGTTGAGCCCAAACCACAATGATGCAGTGAGGCAAACAAGTGCTCATGGAGCCTCAGAACAAGTAGCTGCCAAGGCAAATAGTGAAGAAGGTAAGATTTTGACATTGCATTCCTTTATCTGGTAGTGTTTGTACAGTCTGTGTACAGTTCATGATACAAAAATGTAAAGATATTCCCTGTGAATAGGTTTTGCAACCATGTTTAAGGAAAATATTGCTAGATCTCTCCGATTCATTGTCAAAGAAAGTAAATAGAACCTGTAGTAACTGAGCTGTGCTGTTGATAGAAACACCTTAAATCAACATAAATATACTTGCAACATTTTACTTATTCCCTAGGAGCAGAGGGAGATAACCTATGAGGATTTTAGTATTTTTTTTACAGCACCGTAACTAAACTCTTATGGTTTAAATGATGTTTTATTTTTGCTTTTTAACAAAAGGAAATAATTAATGTCTCTGGGAAGGTTTTTGCAGGAAATTATGTCTAGATCTAACCTAGATGACACTGGGAAACAATTTTATTTGCATCTTTTGCAACAGCATTTGTTATGCTGCCCTTTAGAAGCTAAAGTACTTAACTGCTCCCCATCATTCTTGGAGGGAGGGAAAGCCAGTTCCACTTCAAGCTTGAGCAAATATGTGTAAAGGCCTTGTTTCTCTTGCCAATACTGATCAAGGAGATTATCTCTTATTTAGGGTTGTGCTCATTTGAAATGCTGATTCAAATAAAAAGTACATTGCCACTTTAAAGGGATAAATATTTATAAAAACATGTTCTAAAGGTAATTGAACATGAAGTGGGCGGAACTGTTATTCCAGCAGAAGCTACCTGAGCACCTGGCAAAGTCTATTAAAACAGGGTATAAAATCAGGTTTCTTCTGAATACTTAGTCACTTTGAATGGTCAGTCTTCACATTTAATAGTAATTAATATCACTTAAAATAAATATTTGAAGAAGGGAAATACTTGGTGTGACCACTATATATGTGAATACTGACACCTTTTTTGTGCATTTGAACTTAACACGTCTTGACTGCTTAACCTTGACCAAATAGTTATCCGTGAAGACAGTCCTGTAAGGAGGAAGAGGAGGTGTTCTCCCATAGTTATGATTCCTTCAGCGTGTTCACTAGAACACAGGGTGGTTGTTTAACTCTCCTTTTATTGCCCTTGTAGGTTGCAACGATGCTTTTGTAGAAGTGGGCATGCCCCGCAGTCCGTCCCATTCAGCGAACACCAGTGACCTGAAGCAGATGATGAGCTCTGCCAAGCAGGCCTGTGCCAAGAGGCAAACGGTGGAATTACTGCAAGGCACCAAAAACTCCCACTTACAGTAAGTTGAGTGGATACACACAGATTAGTGAACTTCTACAACACAAAATTCCTTCATGTGGTTTTGTGCATAGGAGGGGTGGTTCAGTCATAAGATACCCAAATAACTGATTTAATTTGGCCTTGATTTTCCATCACATTAGGCATTAATGTAGCCCCCAGTTTGTCTGATGACTGCAGACTTTGAATGCTTTTTGTTCATCCTCTTTGGGTTTAAAAAAAAGTCTTTTCTCTCCCACAAAAGAACAGAGATCCTTGTCGGAGGAAGTTTCATTAACTGTTTCTAAAGTGTACATTTTTGCACTTGCCTTCTTTCTTGATTGCTTAGAGAATAATTTCTGACAGCTGTTTCCTTTTGTGTGTACTTGAGGCTGTTTTCTTGTTAGAAAAGCTGCGTTCAGGGCATAGCAGCATGTTCTCAAACACTTGTCTCAGGGATGATTTTGGTTGGGTTGGCTCTTTAATGACCCAGCACTGGGAAAGGCTTGTTTGAGTCATAATACATCTTGGCAACACAGGTTTTGTTCTAAATGCAATGTTTTTGTCCGATGTACTCATGTTCTCACTGTTTGTTTGGGAACTGTTTATCGCCACTCTTTTGAGACACATATTTTCTTTTGCTTCATTTATTTACACTCTTAAGGCTATGATATGTATTTCATTAATTCTGCTTTCACAGTTTAAAAATCCATGGAATCCTGCTAACCAAATTCAGTTGTTTGTGTGTCTTGTTCTTTTTGTTGAGGACATAGTGCTCGCAGTTTCCTTGGGGGTAGTAGTTTACAGCTTGTAAAGCATGATCATTTTGCTTTGAAGAGTTTATACTGTTCTAGAGTAGGCCTAAAATGTGGCTGAGTTTTTGGAAAAAAAAAAAAAGATTGCATTAAGAGATAATGTAGTCATGTAGGACTGCAGTTATTGAAGCTGTGAAAGCAAGTAGCACCTGTGTTAACTTTCTTAGTCCGGGTTATGCGATCTCTTTATCCTACAAGTATGAACCTGTTGGAACTGCTGGCCTCAGCAAGGCTAAATGGGAAATCACACTGTGTAGGGATTGTATGCAATAATTCCAGATACCAGACAGCTCAAAACTGGATCTATAAACCATACCTCTTAGTGGTATTATAGGAAAGAGAAATACTTGCTTTCCTTCATTGACAGAGAAAAAAGTACAGGAGAGCTGAAACTTCTGGAAATATTGCTAAAAACGCTGAGATCTTTGTGTACGGACGTGTCTTGAATTTGGCTGCCAGACTTCTCAGGGTGAAGCTCAGTTAGCAGAACTGCAGTGAGCATTGACTGCCAGTGCAGAAGCAGCCCGAGCTGACAGTGCCCTTGTCCCCGCAGCACGGCGGACAGGCTGCTCTCAGAGGCAGAGCTGGGTGCCCCGGAGAGCCCCGTGGCTGACAAGAAGGCCCCGGGCAGCGAGCGGGCGGCCGAGCGAGCGGCAGCTGCCCAGCAGAACTCAGAGAGAGTGCGTCTGGCTCCACAGCCCTCCTTTGTAAATATGCAGGTAGGTCGCCCTGAATGAAGCCAATTAGGCATAAATTTTGCTAATTGCACAGTGAAGTTACCATAGAATGCAGATGTGACTGGGGACAGAGACTGTATTGTCATTACCAGTTCAATAAAAGCATTCACAGCTAAGACATCAACTGTTTTGACTGAGGAAGGGGTTGTCAACAAAAAGTCTTGAGAACAGAAAAGCTCTTGCACTTCTGTTGAGTAAGAAAAGTTTAAATACAGAAGATTGGGTGGCTGTATTTGTCTCCATCGTTTGCCTGTAAGAAGTCTTACATTGTTGCTTCGAGAGAATTATAGCTACAAAATAAATTTCACACCTTCTCATACTTAACTCGGTTAATTACAGCCTACAAATGTAAACTACAGCCATGTTACTGCAAATCATCTCCCCAAAGTGGGAGGAGACCCCTTTGACTGTTTGTCAGGAAGCAGTAACGGGGTTATTTTCAGTATAGATCTGTTGAAGTGTGGGCATAGCCAGACTCTATGGAGTAGTGGAACAAGAGGGAAGTTAGTGTTTTGCAGCCCTTTTCCTTAGTTATTCTTCTAGTTATTTTAAGCAGAGAATGCAATAGTTCAGGCTAATACAGCATTGTTGTAGTTTCGTGTGTTTAGATATCCTAATTTGTAGTTCCACAAAGTGTATCTTGTTTAATCAGGGGTATTTAAACCTCACATCTTCTGTTGACATAGGTAGAATACATACAAAATTTCTTTGAGTTATCTCAAAACTTAAGTTCTTTTCCTTTCACAAGATGAGTGCATGGAGGAGAAGTAAACCTGAAAGATTATTAAAAATAACTGTGGTGCCTAGGTTTGCTAAGATATGTTATCTTTTTCATACTGTTGAGGAATGTTTTAAATGCTAAGAACAGATGGTTAAGGAAGAGAAACTATGCTTGAAAAGTGTCTTAATAAAAAAAAAAAATTGAAGAAAAATTCTGCCTAAGCGGTTTGTAAATATACTGCTGCAGCCTCACTCAAATGGAAATCAGATAGATATTTAAAATCTTTATCTATGTTTGAGTGAACACTTTAAGTAACTAAGGTTCTAACTGGGCTACCATGAAAGTATTGTGCAGTATTTCACGTTTCTCCTAGATGTATTCACTGGCCACTTTGAAAACCTTTGTTCTCACAAAGAGATGACTACTGGAGTGCCATTTAGTTAGAATGGCAATTAAACTATCTTCTGTGTGTTTAATTTTTAGGCATTTGACTATGAACAGAAGAAACTACTAGCAACCAAAGGTATGTGGATGAACAGTGACTTCTGAAAAGTTTGTTAGCACGTGGATGAAATCATTTCCTGAAGTTCAGTTTTGTAATACAAATTCTTAGTAAAATCTGAAAGTGGTAGTGAAACATTTGTATATTAACTTCATGTTCCAAAAAGTTCTTAATACCAGCATAGTATAAAATACAGTGTGAGCAGCTTGCAGATGGGATGTGTAAGTAAATCCATGTGCAAATGATCAATATTGTTTTCAGAGAGCTCATTACTGTAACACTTCGCTTTATTTGGATGCAAATTAAGCTTTAAGGTGTTTGTCATATCAGCTAAATGGCCTCTTATTTCAGGGATAAATTGAGTTGTAGAATTGGTAAGGGGCTTAATTATATCTTTGACCCTGTTAAATAACAAACCAAATTTCCCGTTTGCCAAAAGAAAAACAGAAGCTCTTCTCTTTGAAACAGATAGAATTCTTTTGGCTTCCATGTAGCCCTGTGGGACTTAACTATCTTCTGGCAGAGTAAATTGCTTTAAGGAAGGGTACGATTCAAGCTGTGTAGCAAGTGGAGGTGTTTGGAGTTTGCTGTTTGCTGGGCTCAAGCTGTTAGCAAACACGACTTCAGTACTGTCCTCTCAGTACCTTCGCTAAGGCTGAGATATACTGATTTGTCTCTTTATTTTCAGCTATGTTAAAGAAGCCAGTTGTAACAGAAGTGAGAACTCCAACAAATACATGGAGTGGTTTGGGGTTCTCTAAATCAATGCCTGCAGAAACTATCAAGGAGCTAAGAAGAGCGAATCACGTATCGTACAAGCCTTCCATGACAACCACATATGAGGTATGTAAAAGCATATTGTAATGGAAGTTTACTTTTACTGAATGACACAGTTGTTTCTTTTGAGAAATGTCTATGACTTCTGTAAAAATAGTCTTGCAGATAGCTGTTCTAAATATTTTTTACAGTGAAAAATATTTCTTACATAAATATTAAAGCATATGGAATACATTCAGCCCAACACGAAGTTATCTGTTTTATAGATAAGTCATAAAGTATAGAAGTCTGCTTCTTAAAATATATTTGTTTAAAGCAGCTTCAAACAACTTACAGGAGCAAACATCCCAGTAGTCGCAAGCAAGCAATAGGGCTTTAGTAACCTAATGAAAACAGAGTATATATGACAGATAAACGATACAACGTGTATCGCTGCATGGTGGAGGAGAACAGCAGAACAAGGAGCTCATCTTTCCTTCTGTGGACAGAACTGGAACAGCTGTCTCTACTTGCTCTGTTCGCTGGGCTCAGAATTTTCCCAGGCAGAAGGCAGAGTGCAGCAAGTCTTCAGAGTCCCCGCATGGGAATATTGCAGGGAATTTGTTCCTTTCTTCTCAAAGGCATTCTGAAGTTGTTTTTTAGTGTGCTTCCTTGCTGTAATCCTTCCCAGCTTCCCCGGACACGCCTTTTTCTGCCCTGCTTATATAAAATGTAAATGGTATGTTTCCTAAAGAATGGGACTTCATAGTTCTCTAGGATATACCTGTCTGTCAATGCAAAAGAAATATTCAGCCAGGATAAAAATGTGCCTTGGTGTTCTCCACTTGACTCATCCACTTTTTGAGCCATTCAGCTACGTGTAGTAGGCTTGGCTACACGTGCTGCAGTAGTAACTGGGGAAAGAAAAAGCTGCAACCAAAGTCTGTGATTTTTTTCTTTTTTGGCATACATTTCTATGTTGGTTGAGCTGGGGTGGGATTTTTCTCCCAGGCCTTGATGTCTAAAATCTCTAAGTGGGTCTGTGATTCTAACCAAGGATACAGTGTTTCTTCAGTGGTGTCAGTTTTACTAAATAGTGTGGAAGATTGCTGCCTCTGAAGGGATGTTTTTCAATCACAATTTGGTGCAAGTTTATAGAATTAAACGGTTAATTTTCACAATTTTTAGCTCATGTAAGTATGTGATACTTATGACGTCCATTTCTTTTGGGTATGTTCCCACTGAATACTGCTGCCTTGTATTACTGCGTTCTCACCCACAGTGATGAGAGTTGATAATAAGTATTTCACAGGAATATGAAAATGTATTTTAAAAGACCCCAGACAAAACCACTACAAATTCACAAGCCATTGCAGAATTGTTGTTGTATTACTATGTGCAAGACTGTTGTCAAGTAGTGTGTACTTGATCCACTTATCTTCAGATAAATGTTCTGTTGTGTTCTCTTCCCTGTGAAGGGATGTAGTCAATAGACTGCTTTGTCTAGAATTTGTGTGGGAATTTGATACCATGGAATGTTTTGGAAACAAACTTGGAAATACCGAGCAATTTATTTTGAACCATGGTCTTTAAATAACTCCTGTTTAAAAACTGTAATCCGCATATGTTTTAAGCACACCTGCTGTTTTTGTGTCCGGTTTGCAATTATTTGACTATTGATCAACTGCCAAAAGAATGTTTGCGAGCGTTAAAAGCTGCTTTTTAACTGAGCTGCTTCAAAGAAAACATCTGAGTCACAGTGAAACCTCTGTTTTCAGCCCAGATTTTCTCTCTGTGATTTGCAGGGTTCATCCATGTCTCTCTCCCGCTCCAGCAGTCGGGAACACCTGGGAGGTGGCAGTGAATCTGATAACTGGAGGGACCGGAATGGGCTGGGACCCACTGCTCATGATTTTGTCTCCTCTATTGGCAGCCCCAAACGGAAACAAAACAAATCAGGTTCATAAACTCTTATCATCTGATTCAAATAAAATAATCATAGTGATATCAATATTTATTTTTATATTAATGTATCCTGACTTCGCTAGGGATTTAAATTACTGATACCTTGTAATAAAGTAATTACCTTTTTTTACAAATTGAGAAGTGCAAGCTTGTGTAACATGATATAAAAATAATGGTCCAAAAGGAAAACTTTTAAGGATATTTGTTAAATGCCAAATATTCTTGCTTAAAAACTCTTTGCTGTCATGGAGTGGGTTTTTCAAGGTGTACTGAAACCAGACCTGTACAGAGGGTTATTTCTAGACCCCCCTCATTCTGCTCTGTTACCAATACAGCAACAGCCAGGGCTTTATTGGGCTATTTGCTCACTGGTGAAGTTCTAACCTGTGCTGAAACTGGATTTCAAAGCATGATTCTCTTCATGGGGATAAAATTTGCAAGTACATGTAGTGACAGGACAAGGGGAAATGGCTACAAAGAGAGGAGGTTTAGATCAGATACTATGAAAAAAGTTTCCCTGTGAGGGTGGAGAGGCCCTGGCACAGGGTGCCCAGAGAAGCTGTGGCTGCCCCTGGATCCCTGGAACGGTCCAAGGCCAGGCTGGATGGGGCTTGGAGCAACCTGGGACAGTAGAAGATGTCCCTGCCCATGGCAGGGGGTTGGAATGAGTTGAGCTTTAAGGTCCCTTCCAAGCCAGGCAATTCTATGAACAGAAGCCTGTTCGTGTGTTTGGCATGGCCTAGCCTGATTTTAAGTACTGTTTTCTGTGGATACCGGCTGTATGTTTTGTAATTACTTTTTAAACAATGCTTGAAGTTTACAAATTAAAATTTTACTTTTTGAGCTTTTTTTTTTTTAAATAACTTAGTAGATGCTTTTCTGGAAGAGTGAAGAGTGGAGGTAGAGAATACTAAGTCCATACTACCTATCTGCTTTATGGGGAAATAAGTACCATGGCTGTTTCTACTTTCATTGTTGCATTTTCTTTTTAAGGAGAACAAAACCTAAATCCCAAATTCAAAGTACACAGGCAATAAAATTTGGACATGGTAAGAAAGGATAGCTCCAATTAGAGAAAATGTTCATGGTTTTAAAAAGCACATTAGTTGAGCTGTGAATGGCTGCACATCATATTCTAAGTACTTGAAGAACTAAAGAGATGACAAGTTTATTTGAAATCAATGTATTGATGTTTTCAACCTAATTGGACAAAAATGGAAGTTCTAGGTTAATTAAAATAAATGAGGATTCAAAGTGTATTTACGTGTGTGTTAGGAAAAAATTAGAAACGCAAATACCTTGGCAGTGAAAGAAAATGTTCTATGGCAGCTGTAGCTTTTCCAGAGAATAAAATGTGTGGATAAAGGATAAAAGAAACTGCAATGAGTTGGCTGGACAAAAGTAGGTCTATAGAAACAAACACTGGAAGTTAATTAACCAAAAAATTGCTTTATGCTGTTCATTCTCTCAGAGCACTGAGAGGTTTGGGTTTTTTTCTGGAAAAATAAAGATTTGAGTAATTTCTAAATTTAATGAGCTACCTGAATATAATGTTGGTGGAAAATTGTGCCCTTCCGTGATGTGTCTGAAAAGCTCCCTTGTTCCCTTTCAGCTGAACACTATCTCAGTAGCAGCAACTACATGGACTGCATCTCCTCGCTGACAGGAAGCAATGGCTGTAACCTCAACAGTTTGTTTAAGGGATCTGATCTGCCTGAGCTCTTCAGCAAGCTTGGTTTGGGCAAATACACAGATGTGTTCCAGCAGCAAGAGGTTGGTGTTCCCTCAAGAGGCACCTTGGTGTTGGTAGGATGTTTTCCAGCAGGAGTTGTTCTGTCTCTTCACCAAAAGCCACTTAGAACTCACTTTGTGACAGGATTTTCGTGAGCTGTTCTTTCAAAGCTGGAGCGTACATCTTACAGTTGTGGTAAATGCTCAACATCTCAAGACTCATAAAAAAATAAGACTAATTGATTTTCTCTGCTTTTCCAGAACTGATTACTTTTTAATTTCTCCTTCGCTGTCAGAAATGTAGCAAATTGAGCAACTGTGTGAAGAAGCTATTGAAAAGCCATGATTGCTGTTTACATGCAAAGAATAGTTTGGCAGAGTAACTGTAAAATGCAGCAGGAAAAAAAAAGTGAAGCTATTCTGAACCACATTTATTACTTAGTGCTTCTGTGGAAAGACTTGTTTTGCATAATTTTCCTATTTCTTTTTACTCTAGATTG
This sequence comes from Pachycephala philippinensis, assembly GCA_013397055.1. Classification (NCBI taxonomy): domain Eukaryota; kingdom Metazoa; phylum Chordata; class Aves; order Passeriformes; genus Pachycephala; species Pachycephala philippinensis. Next base: position 440,017 of record VWZT01009623.1, read on the forward strand.
ATCTGCAGACATTCCTTACTCTTACTGATCAAGATTTGAAAGAGTTGGGAATTACCACTTTTGGTGCCAGAAGAAAAATGCTGCTTGCAATCTCAGGTAAAAAACACAGAGTACCATTTATTGATTTTAAGCATTGTTTGTATTCTTCTCACTCAAATTGTGTGTTTATATCTGACAAAGGAAAAATTACTTGGAAAGACTGAAAAGTAAGAGTCTAGTCCACAGAGGTGATATTAGCTTGCCCCTCACCAGAGGTGCTCAAACCCAGGCTTTATAGAGCTTTCCTGTTACCTAAAAACAGCTCACTTGCAATAGTCCTGTAAAGCTGGAGCTTGGTAGAAAGTTCATCTCACAGCAGATTGTGGAGTTTGATGCCCCAAAATTGTGGGTCCAGGAATCTCTGGGATTACAGCCCCTGCAGGGTCTGAACAGCACTACATACCAGTCAGAACTGGCATTTTCAGCCTTTTGGTTCCCTGTCTTCCATTTTATCAATTAGCAGAGCAGTCATCCTACTGGGAAAAAGTGCCTGCTTTTTGGGGGCTATGTGGGTTTGTTTTTTTTTTTGGTTTTTGGTTTGCAAATGTGCTTAGTTCAGTAGCAGTCAAGGCAATCCTTGTAATCTCTCAGGGATTTGTATGTAGCACAGAGTTTGTTTACAAGAACAGGAAGGTGGGGAAAAGTAAAGTATTTTGGACGAGCTATTACTAACACAAGATTAGGGTGCATGTTTAAGTGACAGGTGAGCATCTGTTTTTTCTGAAAGTCCTTGTTAAAATACTGCTTCCGTTTTATGTTTAAAATGAAGAATTCTGCATTGAGAAACGATGAAGTTGGTAGTAAGCTTTTCTGTCAATCTCAGTCTGCACTGCATGGTTGTGCCTCCAGGAAGATTGCAGTCTTTGAGTATTATAACAGAAACTTTTAAAAGTTTCAGCTATGTCAATTTGATCTAAATCAATATTGCAAAAAATTATCTACTGCATACTATATCATTGCCAAATAAGAATTGCCCCAAGTGGATGCCTGCATCCCAAGGAGCCTCTGAGTCTTAACCTGACACTCTTATTATCCTGTTGAACTGTTAATTGAAGGAGTACCTCACACATTTTCAGTGCATACTGTATCTGTCTAAAATACTTTGTTCCTTTAAACAGAAGTTTTGCATTTGGTTTAGATCAAAACATTAAGATGAATTTCTGATGGGAGATTTCTGTGGGTGTGCTTGACCTCTCCAGAACTGAACAAAAACCGAAGAAAGCTCTTTGACCCATCCAACATCCGTGCGTCGTTCCTGGAAGGAGGAGCCAGCGGGAGACTGCCGCGCCAGTATCACTCGGACATTGCCAGTGTCAGCGGGCGCTGGTAGCAGGAGGCTGGGCTCAGAAATCGTCTGGAAAGATGGACATGGCAATCCTGTGGACAGCCTTCACTGCACACCACCCTCTGCACTTTGGGAGTTTGGGTGTCAAGGACCAAAGCGTTCTGTCTGCACAATACTGTGCCAAAAAAATCAGAGAGAACACGTTTTGTCAGTTGTCTTTTGAAACACCAAATGTGGGTTACATTTTACTCATGTAGATTGGACAGAATTTGCAATAATAATAATATAGGGTTCTTTGTTTAGTATTTTATTACCTATAACTATAATGTATGCACTGAATTTTTTACTTTGTTGAATGAAGGAAGAATGAAGAGCTGGGATGCCAGAGAGCATAGAATTGGCTTTATCAAGATGGTTTTTTCTGGTACTGCTTAAAATAATTATTGAGGTCTTTCTGCACTTTACATGTTCTGATTTCTTGTCCTGTGGAAATTTATTTCTCTCTTTCATTTCCATATCAATTTTTATATTGGCACTAATCAAATTTCTTCAGGTGTTCCTGCATTAAGTCACATCTCACTATACTGGTACTAGAAACTGGTTCTTACGCAGATTTTTGTTTTTCCTCTCTCTGTCTCCCAGGTAGTTATCTGAAGAGATTGTTCCAAAATCAAGTCACTTGGTAGTGGACCAGTCCTATTATGCTCTTATGAAGCAGTCTAATGCTGCCTGCAATAATACTCACTGTTACAGATGCAATGAAAGACCAAAATGGACCTTGCAATATTAACCCTTTGCAGTCAACATATTTAACTGCTGCCTGTTATGCTAAAACTGTTTTTAATGGTTGTCTCAAAGCAAAGGGCTATTTTTAGTACCCTGCCACTAAAGGACACTTATTTATATCAGACTTTTATTTTTAGATTCTATACACCTACAATACGTAACAGATTAAACTGATCTACTGCAGATTTATGGTAGAGACCAAAAATTATTCATCAAACTAGAGCTCTGGGCTGTCAGTTTGGTTAAACAGACAACTAATCTAATTTGACAAGACAGCACTGTTGCCATTTAATAAATGACGCATATTACTTACATGACTATGCATGCAGCAATGAAGTGACCTACATAAAATAGGTGTAATAGCATCTGTTTTGTTCAATCTAGATTTGTAATTGTCAGCTGCAGAAGTGATTGAAACTCTGGAGATGAACTATTTCTGAAACAAGTTATGTTCAACAGAAAGAGTCCATGTTATAAGTGGCTAGAGCTATCTTTTGCATTCTTATACTGTGAAAGTCCGAAAGATTTGGCAATGTTATTCCTCTGTCTTTACAGATGTTGTGTTATGGGTTTATGAAGGGTTTCAATGTAATGAAGGAATCCATAAAGTGCCTCTTTTTGCAATGCAATGTGTAGTTTCCAAGCATTAATTGAAAAGCATTCCCATGAGAAATATTGTGAATTACCTTACCTCTACTGTAATGTATTATTTATCTTCAGTGTACAAGCCTTTTGAGATGGACATAAACCACTGTCAAGTGCTCTTAACAGAAGGCATTAGAATAACATTTACAGTAGTTGGGGTTTATGCAAAAATGGGTGAGAGAGTTTTGACACTTTCCATGGATAATTTTTTCTTTTAAGGTGAGAATGCAAAAGGATGTATGGAGAAATTTGCACACACAAAGGGAATTTAAAGAGACTATTACTTGAGGGCATAGATGATCAAGCAATAATATAAAGTCTTGTGGTTAGCTAAAAATTGCTGCTCAGTGCTCATTTCGGCCATATCTACTTAACGGTGTATAACTGGGTGATTTCCCCTGTAGATCAAGTAGCAGCTTCGTCTGGTTTAAAAATGGTACTGCAGATGTGACTGGCCAAAACTGTACCTGGTACTCACACAGTTGTTCACACCAAGTTCCTGTGCTCAACGCCAAGAGTCAATATTCACGTGTCTGTGAGAGATTTGTGTGTATGTATGTCACACAGGCAAGAGCAACTTCATGGAAACCCTCTTGGGAGCCACAACTTCTCGTTCTAAAGCTATTTACACTTGGGCTTACTCCTAAGCATGCAGATAGTTCCATTCACACGGACTATTTATGTGCTTACCCGTAAGCTGTCGTTTAAATGTTTGCATTTGCAAGCCCAGTGCTTGCAAATCAAATTGTATTCAGACTCATTATTTTATAAAATATTTTTAATGAAATAAATATTCAGCAACACTTTGTACAGAATTTTCTGCAACCCCTTCCTGCTTATTTTGCCTAAATTTAAAAGCATCCAAAAGCTTTACACTCAGATTTTTAGTCTTTTGTAAGTACGTGCTATGTATCCAGACGGTACTATACTCAGAAACTGATTTTCTTACAGTATTAAGTTGATGTGGTCTTTTGCTGAGCAGTGCTTATTTCATCTACACCAAAGTGGAAAATCTCCCATGAACAACATTATTTTTCAGTAGGGCTTCACATAAAAAAAAAAAAAGAACACACTGGAAGTAAAGAAAATTCTCACTTACTTTGATTCCACAAAGGGAATATAACAGTACAGTGTATCGTATTGTTAGTGTTACATTATGCACAAATATTTGACTTGCTACATAAAATGTTAGTTTTAAATCTGTGCCTTAATAGTGACCAGTTATCTGTAAATATAGAGCAGATACAGATTGTATTTTTGTGGGTTGTGTCCTTTTAGTGATTTTTTTAAAAAATGAAAGTTGAAATTAAAACATTAAAAATGGAAATTTTCAAAACTAATCAGTGTTGCATAAAATAAATTTATATAACTCCCTTGTATTTTGATTGGTTCATGAAGTATTTTTATATAGACCCAGTTCCAGGGATGCTTGCTTGTTAATAAAATATAAAAAGCAGTATTTGACATAATTGCAACATGTTTCTTTCACATGTTAATGCTTTGTGTGTTTTACTGTTCTTTTTATATCACGTACAGTGTCTTTGTCTGACTTTTAAGGGAAAATGCTTTTTTGGGGTGTTTCTTCTTAATCTAAGGGGAGTTAAATTATCACAGGTTCAATTCTTAGCAGGTTTTAGTGGTTTGGCTCATGAGTTCTATTCTTTCTTTGGTCTTCCCATTTTAATGACTATCTGTGTTTTGGTCAGGTTAGTGGAGAGTTGTGTGTGTTCTTTCATGATGGTCATTGTACTGTCACTTCTGGTGTAGAAGTGGGGAGGGGGAAAAAGGGAATTCTTTCTTTGGGGTGCTGGGACATGACCAGTCAGCCCCGTGAGAGGCACTGCTGTCACACTGAGGTAACGTGAACGTAGCAAGCACAATCAGTCCTGTCTTTGCTCCACAGGTGCTGGTACAGGTTCAGTATTGCTCTACCTCACTCAGTGCTCGCAGGCATCTCATCATCCCAGCCTAACGTGGTCTCTGTTTTATAGATGCAGCTCTCCACTTCAGTGGCTGTTCCTGGCTCACTGACCTTGCAGAAATCTGTTCTTTTTCTGAGTGCCTGCTGAGAAGTGCAGGTGTGGGAACAAGTCTGTGAAGGAAATAGATCAGCAAACTGTTCTGCTGAGGACAACTGAAGGGTGTGGTGCTGAGCACCAATTTACCAGGCATTGACATAAATTATGTGGAAACTTACAGGCAGCTGGGCTTGCAAATTGCACAGCATTTCTGATGTCTGACCAATAGTGAGCTGGTGAGGTCTGAAGCAAGGTAGTTTCCTTTGTGGACCATTTATTAGGGCATATTGCTTCCAATGGCTTTAGTCAGCAGAGTGTAAAGCTGGTGTGGGACAGAGAAGGAGGCGATGGAGCATCGGAGCTTGTTGGCTGCTCTCTTTGTGGTGCAAGCAGTGTTCCCAGCAGCTGGCATGGCACAGCATCAACAGGACTGCTCCCCAAACAAACTGGGCATGTCTCTGCTGCCAGGCAGTGAAACAAAACTGGTGATTTTCAGTCTGAACAAAAAGGAAATGTTGCCAATACACAAGAGAAAATAGATGGAGTCTCCGAGCTCTGTCAAGATTAAAAGTGAGGCATCTCTCTTTACTGTTGGGCCCCGCTCCAAGCAAACGGTTGCTGGAGGACACGTATTTTTCCAAAGTCCTAGAAAACATGTTTACACAAGTTTTATGAGTTCTGTTGTAAGCTGGTCAGTACAGGTGTGATGGGCATTCAGAAACCTGTGCTTGTACTGTGAAGTAAGCCAAGGAGTATTTCATTCCAGGCAAGTCCAGACACTGTTGGAGCTGCGTTTTATCCTTGAAGAACCAGCTCCCTTTGCATCACACATATTTGAGCAGAAGGAAGGTTTGGTTTTATTTGGAGTTGCTGCAAAGGTTTGAGAATGTCAGGAGGTGCAAAAAGTAGTGAACTTGTAGAAAAATTTGCAATATGCATGATTGGTGTCTGCAATATTGTTGACAGCTGCTTTAAAAGTGGTGAGCTGTAAGGACGTTTGAGCAGGTAGGGCGAGGTATTTCAGAATGGTTAAAGGTAAAAGCTCTTACTTTGAGTTAGGTGTAGTTGTGAGTGAGGAGTATCTTGTAATCTGAAAAGCACACAATAAACTTGTGCTTTTGTATAAAATTCCTTCATTTTTAGAGTTAAGATAGTATCTGGAGCAGAAGTAACAAGAAACCAGAAATTACGGAAGGCTTTTTGTAGATGATAGATTTGTGTTAAGGAAAATTTGAGTTTTATCTTTGTTTCCTGTGCTACAGATGTACTTTTTTATAGTGTTTACAGTTTTAATGTTTTACATGATTTCATGAGTTAATAAAGCAGACTTTAAAAATTATAGTAGAACAGTCACACTTGCCAATTTTGAATATTGACAGAGCTATTAGGAGGAGCTAAAGGTTAAGAAAGATGATTTTTTTTCCTCTCACTTTGAAGAAAGTGTACTGTTAAAGAAACAGACTCAAACAATGTAGAATGTTTTTGCATTAGTCAGAGCATCATCTAGTGTCAAATTTCCCCACTCTTCTAAGGAGTAAAATTTGGGGAATATTTTCTCTGAGAGATGCAGAATGATTCCAGATGTTGATGAAAATATGAAGAAAGATGAATACATTGTGATGGAAATTACCCAGTTTGTGCCAAAACTGTGTTGCAACTTCATGGAAACTAACAGATGGAAAAAGCAGAACATAATATGAGGGAAAAAAATCCCCAAAATAATTATATAATGAAGTAAAAATTTGTCGCTTCTAACAATGGGTGGTGAATGTTTTAAGAAATGATGTTGCTACTAATTTAATAACCCTAGGACCATAAACTGGTATGGATGTTGCTACACTTCTTTGCTGTGATAAAAATCACAGTTTGTCACCAATGAAGGACAGAAGAGTTGAAGAGGCCTGAAATGCATGTGGCAATAGCTTATGGTCCCAAAACTAAAGCCATCCATGGGAACTGCAGTCTCATGCTGTGTATATACAACATAGAAGTGAAGATGATATGAGTATTTTTGAGATTGAGAACATAAGAAACCTTCTGTAGAAAGTAAATCTTGCTGTATGTTACACGTGAATATACCAAGGGAAAACAAAATGGAACCCAAGGATAATTTCCTTTTGTTTTAAAGTGATCCAAAGTTCAGATACCACAAAATATTCACAACGCTTTCCTTTAGCAGGATTTTTTCCACCATGCAGCTGAACAATGTTTTGGTTCCTCAAGAATACACTTCTGTTCTCATGCCAAAGCTCACCTCAGAGAGAAGCTGCTAATGTATGGTACCAAAAAAAATGCTTTCTCTGAAGTAGCTTGAATAAGCACGGGGTGCTCAGCACTGACAGTTCAGCACTAAGAATGCTGATTCTTCCGATACTACAAGATCTTTTTATGTAGCCCAGCATCTAGAAATCAGTACAAACAAAGCTGACATGGTGAGGCTAAATTACTGACAGATTTGAATCTTGCTTGGAAACTGTATGGGAGAAAACTAGGTACCTAATCCCTGTGGGGCAAGAGATATTTTGGTGCAGTTATATCAAAGCTAGCTTTGTGCCAGCAGTGTTTCTCTTTGAACCAAATGGTGACAATAGCCAGCAGACTGGAATGCTGAAGGCATGTGTCATGTGGGAAGGCTCCTCGTGAGCATGCCTCCAGCACTGGTTATCTTCCATCTTCACTGAAAGTGGTTGCAGATGCTCTGCTGTTGACTCAGTGCTTTCTTTCCATTATACTTTTGGACTCCAAATGCTAGAAAGGGCAAACTTTCAAATTTTACATGCAGCTTGATGAGTTTTTTGCTTGCACAAGCATAACATATTCTTCTTTTCCTAGGAGTGATTAATGTGGACAGTATCCAGAACCACTAGAGTGGATGAGAGCTTTGAAAGATTTTTTTTGAAGGGATTTAAGAGTCATGACTAGAGACTGGAAATAACACTTCTGGCACTGCTGCCTTTCCTGGCTGCTGGTGGTGTCTGCTCACCTCTCCTAGATCTTGGCTCTCCCATGCTTGGCTCAAGTTTCTGCTCTCTTCTGATCAGCACTCAAGTTTCAAACAAGTGTTTTTGGGAAGTTTGAGGCATTTTAACTTTTCAGGCAAACTAGTGTTTGTCTTTTTGGGGTGGACTTTAAAATTGTGGCAGTGAGGATACGGGTGCTAATGGTCATCTTTGGCCAGTGTGAGGAATTAAATTTGTAAGAACAACGTAAACAGGACATTGTGGTTACAAGGCTGGAGTAGACGGCATAATTTCTTCAGGTGGGCAGTTGTTTGTGAAGATTAAGTAAAGGAAATGTTAGTTTTCTTGGTTGGTTCTTTTTTAAAAACATTCATAGAAAGGAGCATCCTTTTGCATGGTGTTCTTATTGCGGTTTCAAAATGATTTTGCAAAGTGACTCCACAGGGCCCTTCCCTTAACCAGTAATAAAAGCCCAGTTATTCATAGGCAGAAGGATTATTTAATGTCCATCCACTTCCACTTTAACAGTAATTATTGGAGTACAATAGCACATTTCTTCCTTGCTTCTCACCTGCCTGTAATATTTCTCCTGAGGCCAATGCATCCACGTTCTTCAGCTGCATTTTATGTGTGGTTATTCTGTGCCCTGGCTCTGCTGCAGAGATGAGGTAATGAAACCCCCCAAACAGAATTGCTTCTGATTTAGTTCCTACTGCATCTTCTCGCTGTGTAAACACATCAGGAAGTAGGAAAGCATTTCTGGACTGAACAGATGTGTTGGTCTGCTGGAAGCTCTGAAACCCTGTATTTTCAAGTCCTTCTTAATCTTTGTGAGCTTCAAGATGTTTTACATCTGGTTCTGTTTGTCAAATTCCTTTCAAGCATTCAGTGTTTTGTGATTATACCATCTGTGATAAAATGGGCATTAAATCAAATACTACATGAAGATGCATTGTCTGTTCAGAGCTGTACTAGAAATGGAATATTTTGTATTTTGTATCCTTGGTCTATTTTGGGTTTAAGTGCAATTTTATAGACGTTTCAGAATTTGTGTTTATACATAAAACCCCAGAATGTTATGACAAAGAATCACAGAGACTCTGTCCCTTCCACCTCCCTTCCCAAAAGCAGATAAATCAATGTTCCATTTTAAAGCATGTTTTTTTAATCTAATTGAGATTTTCCAAGCTCACAAAATTTGGCAGAAGACAAATCAAGTTTTTTATGGTTCCTGAAGGCAAATCACTTTCTGAGAAACACTCCAGTGTGTCTGCATGTGCTATTCAACATGGGAGGTGTGCAGAAATATCAAAAAGATGTTGAAAGCTTTCTTGCTTGACCTCTTACCTCTTCACCAGGTCAGCTTTTCCTTTGGCATAAGTCTGGTGAAATTGTTCTGTGTTTAAGCACAGAAAAGAAGTCCATAGTAGAGCAATATGTCTTCAGTGCATGCTGTGACCTTTCCTGAATTTTTTGGAAACAAGGTCTCCAGGCTTCTAGACCTGATAATATGTTGTATGAAATGTCTAGTTGCTACATGTTCAGCTGCTCAGAAATGAGACGCTTTGCACTGCATGGTGAACGGGCTTTTAATTTGTGTACCCAAGGGAACAAATTATTTTGTGTGTTTCATGCTCAAGCATGGAAGGGCAGCACACCAAAACAGTATGAATTTTCAGGTCTTCCCATAAAAGCTGTCTCTTGCTATGCTGCTTTGGTGCAAGTAGAATTCTTTCAGTTCCTGGTAAATAAAGTGGACTGCCCCAAATTTATCAAAACAAATATTATGGTTTATCTCCTGGCAGCTTCCCAAGTCTCCATAAAAGTGATCTTTACTCCGTGGGGACCCATGACCAAACCCAATAGTGGCAAATGTGTCCTTAATGGTTTATTTTCCTTTTGCAGCATTCACAACTCTCATTTATGTAATAATCCTAATGAAAAATTGAACCAGCAATAATTTCTTATTATTTGGAGGTGTAATATTGCTAGGTTATAAACAAAGTGAGGAGTTGGATGGTCAAAGGTTAACATGAACAACTATTAGAAAAACTGTGGATGACAGTCTCCATATTTGACTTTGGGAAGTGTTGCTGCAATAGGTCTTTAAGGAACACAAAATATTGCAAACCTTTGCTTTGCCATTGCTTATTAGCTGGAGTGGTAATGATTGATGATTAGGGGAGGAAACCAGCTGTGTGGTGCACCTTTTAAGAAACATCACCAAATCACTGCTCTGAAGAGGGAGGTAATGTTTCATTAATGTTTTTAATATCTATTCATTAAGTATTAAACCTATATTATATAAGTGTGGGTTCATTCACCTATTGAGAAAGCGCTGGAAAGTTTTCAATTAATGATGACAACAAAAATCCCCATTCTTTATTTTGAGTGATTGGCCAATCTTCAGTGGGGGTTGGAATGGAGAGCTTCATTTCTAGGCAAAAGGTCTAACTTTAAATGCAGATAAAGTTAGAATCTGTTCCAATCCACTTCTGAATATTTGTCACATAAATTACATGACATCATACCTTGGATTTCCCCAAGGAAATACTTAGGTTGCAATCAAGTCATGCTTTGATTTCTGTCCCTGCAGGTTGGCTAGATGGGGTTTCACTCCTCTAAGTGGAAGTTTTTGGATCACTGTAACCTATTCACTACCCTTTTCATGGGCTGCCTGGTTGGCTGGTTTACCTTCCCTCTCACTATCCCACTTTGCAGGGCTTCCAGGTGATCCATCCCTGTCCCAGCCCCAAGCTGGGTGTCTCACAGGACAGGGTTTATTGTTGGGGTTTGGGTGTCTCACGGGACACTGCTCACACAGGGTTTATTGCTGGGGTTTGGGTGTCTCATGGGACACTGCTGGGTGCAGGGTTTATTGCTGGGGTTTGGGTGTCTCACGGGACACTGCTCACACAGGGTTTATTGCTGGGGTTTGGGTGTCTCATGGGACACTGCTGGGTGCAGGGTTTATTGTTGGGTTTTGGGTGTCTCATGGGACACTGCTCACACAGGGTTTATTGTTGGGGTTTGGGTGTCTCACGGGACACTGCTGGGTGCAGGGTTTATTGCTGGGGTTTGGGTGTCTCATGGGACACTGCTGGGTGCAGGGTTTATTGTTGGGGTGGTACGATGTGGCCAAGCTGTGGTGGGCCAGCTCTGGCCAAATGTCAGGTGCTCACCTCAGCGGGGCAGGGCCACACTGGGTGACAGCTGGTGGGTGGCGATAAGAATGGGGACATCCCTTACTGGGTATTGTCACAGGAGAAATGGACTCCACCTGGGGAAAACTAACTTCGTTTCTTGGCAATTCAAATACATTTGGGTGGTGAGAAAGAAAGGGGAATTAACCCTGTTGCCGGCTGTTTCTGCCCCCACTCCTGGTGCACAGCAGCATTTTCCCGCCTCAGCCCCTGAGGGGCTCAGAGGGGCGGTGGGAACCGGCCAGAACCGGCCAGAACCACCCGTGACCCACCTGAGGCAGCCCCGCTCTCCCCTCACGCAGGCCCTCGGCCCCGCTGCTGCCCCAGGGAGCTGCTGCTGCCCCAAATCTCACCTTGGCCTGTCTGAGGTGGGTTCAGACGTGGCCCTGGACAGCTCGGACACAGAAGGCACTGCCACTGGCCAGGGTGTCACCTTCAGCCAAAGCGACCCAGCACCTGGGGCTGCCTCTCCCCACACACCTGCAGGCCGGGGAGCTGAGGGTGCGCAGGTGAGGATGGCCCAGCAGCCATTTGGGAGTCGAGGTGCACCTGGTGAGCTGCCCAGCTGGGGCCATTCTGGTGATGAGCTGCCCCCAGCCCCTTCCATCCCTGGGAAGGATGGGGCTCCTCAGCACGGTGGTTTGGGGTTGTGGACAGTGTGGGAAGCTGCGGCCTCCATTGCCACAAGCTCCTGCCTGAGTCACCCGGAAAAGGAGAGTGCTGGCCCTGCGGAGCAGAGAGATGAGGCAAAGCAGGAGGAGCAGTGCGCTCAGAGCAGCCTCAAAGGTAAGTCCTCTATTAAAATTGTGTAGAAGAAACAGGGTGGTTGTAAAGCTCTGTGTCATCAGGAAGCGTGGTCCCTCTGTGCTGTCTGTTGTGTCCATGATGAGGTGTTTCATAGCAGGGCTTTGGGTCTGCTGCTCCTCGGCAATATGTTGTCTCTGTGCTGGGTCATCCTGAAAGCCTTTAGTGTATGACTTTGTGGCTGACTATTTCCCTGTATTTGGACCACAGAGGGACTGTAGAGGATATTTAAGTCTCCAAATGCTTGATTTTCCTTGCTTTAAAACGCTTCTTTGTAGCCAGGTGTATTTTGAATTGCATATCTGGCCTCAGCCAAGGCTTGGCATGTCAGTGTGAGTGCAAATTCATGAAATCCAAGAGCACCCTGAGGAGGGTCCCCTGCACTGCTGCGTGCTCGGTCTCCAGCTCTGGGTGCTGCCTAGGCACAGGCAGGGTGTGTTTGTGTAGGATACTCTGTGGTTTGAAATTACATTCCAGTGCAATAACTTGTGTGATGAGTTTAGGGCTTGGCTTTGGGAGAGAATCATGTGTTGTTCACACAGGTCAAAAGTCATCCAAATCATAGTTTAAAAAAATGTTTTTGTAAGAAATAGGTTTGGGGTAGGCTGTTGAATATATTTAGTTATTTGCTAGCTGTATAAATCCGACCTTGCATCTTTATCCCTTAATCTGTGCTGATTTGTTATGTTCGCGTGAATACAAAAGCAATCCAAAAAAAGTCACGATTCAAATTGACACCACTTTAAAACATCTGATAAAGGAATTGCTTTCTCTTTAGTCACCGATATTTTTGTGAGGCATGGGGGGAAGGCAATGGCAGATGGCAGAAATTTCCAGCAACGTGCAGTGTGAGATGTAAGCAGAGCTTTCCCAGCACCCCTGCTGCGGCAGCAGATGGAGGGATTGGCAAGCGGGAGGAGCTGCTTTTGTTCGGTGCTTCGAGAGCCGGGCTCGGCTGGGTGAGCCGGGGCTGGCAGAGCTGGGAGCGCTGAGGCAGCCAGGGCTGAGGGAAGGGCGACAAACGCCAAGCGAGGGGGTGCCAAAGGCACCGCAAATATGTAGCAAAACTCCTAATGATGCTTTGAGGTTTTCCTCTCTCTAGACCTTTTATGGCTTTTTCCAAGGCAAGGGATCAGAATTGTGGCTTTCCCCCAACCTGTGCCTTTGTGCGCACACACACAGAGGTGGCATTTCTGCATTTTGTAAACCTCTGCAAAACACTCGGAATCTTCACAACCTTTCTGGTTTTTCTGAGACAAAACAAACTTAAATATACGAGAGCACATCATTCAGTTAATTGCTGTCACCTGCATTTGCCACCAAGTGTTTAAAATAATGTCTAATTGTGCTAGAAAAGGAACCCACTTTTTTCTGTTACAGCCTTGATTTTTCAGAGCTGGTAGAAAATTAATTTTATGAAAGCTTATAGGTCAGTTGTTATTTTACACCATGCATTGTGTTTTCTTGCAACCCATTTTCATTCAACACATCCAAAATGATAAGATTTTACCACCCTTTTTAAGTGATATCTGTAGAACTGATACTTGAAATCACCATTCCAATGGTCAGACTATTATGTGCAAATCTTTGCTTTTTCAGTTTGCGTTGATGAGGTTGTTTGATTTAGGGACCTTAAAATTTAGGGACTTCACGTTTGCTCTGGTATGGTGCAATGAGAAGTGCACATCCACGGTGCTGTTAGACTGCTATATGGGTGGCTAAAAAGCTCCTGGACTCAAAGAGGAGCACCAGGAGAGTTGCAGCTCATATTTAGGTCAGAAGCAATAAAAGAAATCTCCCTGAGTGTGTCACTGATTAATCATTAAAGTGAAAGATTTTTCTTCTTTGCATGTAAAGCTACAGTATGTTAAAATTGCACTTGGTGGGTTAGTACAACACACTTAGATCTAGCTGAAGGTTTGTCTGAGGACAGTGACCTGTGAATTGTATTTTTAAACCTGTTGCTGAGCTTTCAGGTAGCCAGGGGCACTGTCTGGACTTGTCAGGAGTCATGAAGCAGCTGTGTTTTATAAGAGTCTGGAAACCTGCCCGTAACAGCCTCACAAACAACATCCTTTGGCTGAAATGATAAACTTCATTAGGTCAATATAACTACACATACTAAAGAATTTTAAATGTACTTTTACAAGACTACATAAAAATATTACACGTTTGCAGGCTTTACAACCAGTAAAGACTGAAGAAAATCATCTAGTGTTTATTAAACTTTCTTTCATCCTCTAAATTAAGTAGCTGAAGTAGGTCAGTGTTGTTGACTATTACTCTCTTACTTTTTAACCAAAGAGAAGTTAAACATTTTCACAGTTTAGAAATTTCTATACTAAATAACTGCATTTTATATGGCCTGTGGAATTTCAGTAACAGCTGCTTCATTTTTTGTATTTGAGCACATGATTTCTGGAACTTCAGGAAGGCAGGTAAAAGACTTGAGGTTAGGGAGCCAATGACTGATGTTTTATTTCTGTGAATGTTGTATTGTGTTCTAAATAACTTTAGCTTTGGTCACATGGAGAAATCACAGGGAGTTGTTGGTATTATGAGTGTATTTATCCCTGCTCTTCTCAGTGGTGAATATTGAATTCAGTGTAGTACTGGAGATGGGAGATTTCGTGCATCTCCTGTTGTTTGCACAAAAGCTTAAGGTAGATTAAGTGTTGTGATAAAAGCTGATTGCGAGAGTTAATAAAAGTGTGTGTGGGCTTTGTTTTTGTTGTGTCTTAAACCACAGAAAGATATTGTTTGCATGAATGTGGGATTTTAGTGCGGGTTTCTACAGTGTGCTACTTTTTGACTTGTTTTAAATTTAAAATATTAGTAGATCGTTCATCTTTAGAAGACCTGAATTTGCAAAGAGGAAGATCTTCTTGACAATACATGAGAAATGTATTTGTGCTCCCAAGCAATACAAAGGGGAGAGATAAAACTTTTATAACTGCAGTGTACTGTACAAATATGCACTATTTTATTTAAAATCATTTTATTTTTAGTACATACAACTGTATGTACTAAAAAAAATCAACTTTGTAAAGCCCTGCTTGGTGGAAGCAGGCAGTGGCATACCTGGGAATGGCTGCACTGGAGTAGGTCAAGGTCCAGCTGGTCCAGGACTATCCTGACAAGAACCATGAATATCCCCTAGGATTTCCTCTTGGCTCCAGCAGATTACTCAGAGGCTTCCACACAACAGGATCAGCTTTCATTTTGATAGTTGTGTTGAAAACATGGAAAAAAGGTCCACCATTCGATTTTCTAAATGTCTTTTTTATTCTGAGTGCATGTGAGGTGAACACAGTCGGGGTGTCTGCCTGGGGCAGCCCAGTGACCCTTTCTCGGGTGTCCATACCTCTCTGCCTGTTTTGCAGGCAGGGACAAATTTCCATTGCAACAACCCTAATGTAGCTCCTTCACACTCTTGGCTTAGTGGGGCTTGGGGTCTATGGGCTGGGGGCTTTTGTGGGGAGCCTTTTTCTTTTTACCTTTAAAAATGTTAACCTCAGTTGTTGTTCTCCCCTAGTACTGGCTGAGTAAAACACATGTGTGAGTAAAGTATGTGGGGGAGGCACTCTTATCCACATGTTGCTGTGTTGCCCACACGGTAAAAAAGAGGTGGAACAAACTGCTCCTTCCTT
This sequence comes from Pachycephala philippinensis, assembly GCA_013397055.1. Taxonomy (NCBI): domain Eukaryota; kingdom Metazoa; phylum Chordata; class Aves; order Passeriformes; genus Pachycephala; species Pachycephala philippinensis. The sequence goes on from VWZT01009623.1 coordinate 455,407, forward strand.
GATGATCCAGGTTGCAACATTCTATACATGAGTGATGCTTTCATGGTACAATGCTGGGAAAATGATGGGTTTTTCTTTTTTTCTTTTTTTTTCTTTTTTTTTTTTTGAATAAGAAAAGTGTTGGTTTTGTTTTTGAACACTACCAGTTTCCTTTAAAGTTCTCCAAGAAATCTCCAGAGCTTCCTCTTCCCAACAAATGCTGCCCTTGATTTGGTGTTGACCCCTGTGGGATGAAGTCATCAGGAGAAAGTTCCTGTTTTCTTGTATCTTTTTTCCTACACAGCCTTGTTGCTTTATTAAATTCACCAGAGTAGACATGTGTTTTAAGTCTGATGACTTGTATTACGTTAGGAAATCCTCCCACAGCACAGACCTTTCTAAACATTGTTTGTTGACTTCCGGGAACAAGATCGTTCCTGTTGCTGCGGCTGACATTTGTGTGTGGCAGCCACATGCTCTGGGAGACAGGGACAGCTTGGTTCCTTTCCTGTTTGCAGCGTGAAACCAACGACAACAAACCAATGCTGTTGTCTGAGAGGGGTCTTTCCGCGTTCAAATGCATGGCAAGGCAGCTCCCAAGAGGCAGCGCTTCTACTAAAAAGAGGTGTCTGCAGCCGGGAGGCTCCTGAGAGGCTCACACGCAAGCGTTTTGGGGTGGGCGGCACGTCTGTATCCATCAGCCTGCCAGAAAGAGTCAGGGCAGGAGCATCCGACTGAAAATCAAATAGGCACCCACTTCCTCTCATCCTAATACACATCCACCAAAAAAGAAGGGAAAAATTTGGGGAAGGGGGGAGGGGGAGTATTTGGCATCTCCCCAAGGAATGCAATAATCCCAAATGTGGTGTGAGAGCACTTCACGATCGCACACTGGCACTCGCTCACGGTGATTGCTGCCAGTTTCCCTCCCACGCGTGCTCAGTCTCGGTGGTAATGTGAGTCTGGATGCTGGACAGTTAATCAACTGCAGGAAAATTAACATTTTGGAGACGGTTCTTCTGTTGCGAGGTGCTTGCTGTTTAATAAAACACAGCATGCTGCCACGTATTGCATACTTGCAGGACCCTGCTGGCTGCCTGCTCTGTTGGCTTTTGGTTTTGGCCGGGGTTTAGCATTTCTCGGTGTTGAATTTCTCCTGTTGCCATTGCTGAGGGGAGGATGGGCTGTGCCGTGCCGGTGAAGGCAGAAGTCTGGCCCTGCGTGCTCTGGGTTTTCTCCAGGGCTGTGAACCCTCAACAGAGCAGCATCCCGTTGTCCCTTGGTACCTGTGAGCAAGTAGGAGAAAGGCTGGCAATGTGGAGGCCTTGTGAGGCTGTTGTGGGTGGAGGATGCTGGAGAGGTGAAGGGCCATCTGCTAAGGGTGCATGGGTGTTTCTTATGATGCTGTCTGTGAGAATGGGAGGTCCTGAAGGGTTTTGCTAACAATGGCTACAAGCCTGCAGGTGTGGAGCCAACATGCCCTCCTGTGACGGACGACATCCTTTAGGACAAGGATCCCCACATGGGGAGGGTTCCCAAAAGGGCCTGACCTCAGTGGGTGGGTCGTTCCCATGGAGGCAGAGCTGTGGTCAAACACAGGCCAGCTGTGGAGAAGAGAGGAAAGGAGCTCTGTATGCCAATCTAGCACCTTAAGCTGTCTGCACCCAACAGCAGTCGGGACTCTGGCAACCTGGGTGAAAGCCAACCCATCCCTAAAAAACCTTGAAGTCATTCTTTTGCTATGATGAAATATGTAAAAAATATTTTCTCTGAAAAATAACTTCATTAAGATTCATGTGCAGTGTTTTGCCCTTTGCTGCCTAGAGTTTGGATAACAGTAGTGATGTCTGCTTCCAGCGAGGGTTATTTAGGGAGTGGTGTGTAAGTGATGTATGTAAATTCCACTTCAGCAGTTATGTGCCTTTGGGATGTGTTGTTGCCCAGCGTGGCCCAATACAGGGACCCTGTGCCCTGGCCCAGCTCATGTGCTTTGCTCTGGAAAGGCGCAGTTCTCTCTATCCCACTGGCCAATACATGTGTACAGCTGCTGTAAATTTTTCCCTCGAGCTTTAGCTTTGCTTCACTTTTATAATTTAAGTAACTGTATGGAAAGTGATAAAGAGTAGAATGCGTGTCCTGTGATATAATATCCAAAAGAGACTGCAAGTGATACACCCTGTCTCTTATGGAGGATTTTTCGTGTTGGCTTTGCTCAGATAGAATCTCAATTACTTTATGTTTTTCTAAGTCATTTAAATACTCTTGTCTTTCAGCCCCATGACATTTGAAAAATGTACCAGTAATCTTGTTTCCTCATTTACAGCTTCTTACAGGGCTTGGCAGCTCTGCCAGCCTTCCTCTTCTTGGGCTCTGATCTCTGTCTTAGTAAAACACCCACAAGCTCAGCACTGGAAATACGTAATGGACTGAAATTGCTCTTGAGAACAGGTTTTGTTTTTGTTGCTGCTTTGTTTGGTTGGTTGTTTGTTTGTTTGTTTGTTTTTTTAATGTTGAATGATTTTAGGAACATGAGGAAAAAACATTCACAGAGCATATAAAATCACTGACCTTCACCTTCAGAACAGTTCTCTCTGTGCACTCTGGGGGAACAAGTGGAGAAGTTCCTGCCAGCCCAAAGAGCTGGTTGATGCTGAGCAGTTGGGACAGTGCGGGCAGTGTGTTGTGCTCTGGGGTTATGCTCACAGACCAGAAATGGAAGCCTTAGTTTGGAAAACAGCAGAGTCATGTGGCTGGAAGAGGTATGCAGCATTAGGCTTGCCCAGAAACAACTGAGGTAAGGATTTAGAGGGGTAATTTTGCGAAAGGAAATCGCTCTCCTCCCACCCATCACACACAGACAGACAGAGGCAGGGAGGGGTGGCCAGACAGAGGCAGAGGAGGGGGGGATGTTTTGTACTGACACGGCAACAGCGTTGTCTGGAGAGCAGCAGAGACTTTGTCACTGTTTCAAAATAAACAGAGGACTTTGGACACGGGAGAAAAACCAGCAGCTCCTCAAGAACACATTGAGCACTGCCGTCAGCAGAGCTGCACTCTCTCACCACAGAAAGTGCAAGGCTTTACCCCATCCTTCAATGAGAACTGTGAAGAGTAAGTCTGGTTTCTGGCATTGGTTTGCTGGCCAGGCAAGGGAGGAACCTCTGGAGCTTGAGCTACTGCCCGTCTGGGTCTCTTCAGCCCCTGGGGGCCACTTGCCTTTCCAGACAAAAGCATCATGATGCTTTTGAGGAAGGACAGCACATGACCTCTCACTCCTATGCTCTAGAAGAAAAAACCACTACGAAGTCCGTATGGTTATTTCCACCTTTAAGGAACAAATGGAAAATATGAGTGGGAAAAATTTTAACCTTTTCTCACCAATGAAACTGGTCTCAGTATGCATCTGCTCTTGTTAGGGAGCCAATTAAATTTAAACTCTAATGCTTCGTTTTATTAGGTACTTTTTTGTCTTAATATTTTTCTTAGGTGGCTCTCTCAAGTGCTGTCAGTAAAGCAGATGGTTTTGCAGCCAGCTGAGAGATGCAGGATCTTGAGAATGTTCCTATAAGCTCAGCAGGGCTGCTCCTGCCTTGGGAAAATGCTCTGTCATGCTCCTCCTTACCAGGGCTGGTCTGTGACAGCTTTCCTGTTGTTGGGTGCTGAGATTTGTTGATGTTTGGCCTTTCTCAAGCAGGGAAAGCAGGCCTTCTTGCTGAGTCTGCCTGTTGCTTTGCTTACTGCAAAAATGTAAATTTTGCCCCTATTCTTCAGCAGACCAGGACTGGCCAGGGTCTGTTAGACTATTGATTTTTTTTTTTTTTTNAGGCTGCAGGCACAGCATTGCTTGGTATTGATTTCTGACAGCATCACAAAGGGTGTGGAAGTGTTGTGTTTGCAGGGCCAGCCCATCCCCAGGGGACAGCTGAGCCCCTGCCCTGAAGAGCTGCACATCTGTGTGTCCCCCCACCCCCATGCCAGAGGGGAAAGCACAGGGGGAAAAGGCTGATGTGAGAGGGGAAGGGCAGCACCCACTGAGAGGCTGATAAAAACATGCACTTGAATTTATCAGCTGGGCTTTCTTGACCTCTAACAGCAGAAACTTGGAGTTTCAGAATCTGAGAAAACCTTCACCATTTCTCAGTCTGCTCCAAAAAAATAAGCTCCTGCCTCAGTACTCAATAGGGGCTGTGTTTGTTCGGCTCCTAAATAAAGACAAAGCAGAAGTGACTGGCACATCATAAAGCAGGTTGTTTTCAAAGAACCTGACCCCGCTATTTTGGGTCATGCAAAGGTCTGTTCTCATTTGACCATTTTATCCCATCCACCTAAAACTGCAGTCGCACTTCCAATATTTGTCTGTTTAAATAATTTCTAATGGGGCCAAGACCCTTGCAGCTAGGACTGATGCTCAGGCTACAGTGCTGTGTGCTTCTGCTATCCACATTTTTGTTGGAGATAACCACAGCTTGGCAAAGCATTTGATCTACATCTGGACACGAAATTCGGTATTTCAGTGCTGGATTTGGAGCCTGTTGACATACAAAGAGCCCAACATTGATGAGGGATTTTAACTGACTCAGAGTTGAGAAAATCTGAGAGCTCAGTCCTCTGAGCTCTCTGAAATGTTCTCAACTCCAGTTGCATCCTAGGGCTGTAAATGTAAGTCACGGTTCACTGCCAGTGCAGCAGCAAGGGCCGTAACCTGCAGGCTTTTTAGCTTAGAGCAAGTGACAGGGGTGCAGGCAAGAGCTTGCCAGTGGCTTCTGTGTTCCCAGCAAATCCAAAGTTTTGGTCTTAAGGTGAGATGTGGTGGAAAGCTAATGTTAAAAGGAAAATACTTTCTTTGCTGTTTTTCTCTCCTCCTTTCCTTATGCCCTTCCCGTGTGCCATCCAAGCTGATGTTTTGCAGAAGTGCAGGGCAGAGTTTTGGTTACAGGATGTGGGTGTTTTGTTAAGGCACAGAAGCTGCCAGGTTCCACGTGGCTGCTGTTCACCTGGGAGAGGGGCAAATCCTCCAGTGCTCTTTAAATCCTGTTGTGCAACAGATCCCCTACCAGCATTTACAGGTTTAAGAAAAATTAAAATCTGGGACCAATTCAAGCATTTATTCAAGTCCTTTCAGTGAAAGTTAAATATGTTCTTATATCCCTATTGCAACAATTCAGCGTGCCCATGTAATAAAAGGCAAATAACTTTACTGAGTTCCAGGGAACACCCATGTGTATGAAAAGACCTCCATCTCATATACTTTTAATATATCTTATACACCACTTATACCACTATTTTCCTGCCTTCCTGGTGGCCTCCTGACAAGGTGAACTTACCTGAAAATAAATGAGATAAAGTGTGCAACTAATGGATACAAGGATAGTTTGGGGTTTCTTTTCTTTGTAAAGCAGGAAATGAAAAAATTCTGTTCTCAGTTCTCCTGCTTAGGTGTGAAATTTGCCAGACAGCTTTCAAGCCATGTAGACACTTAATTCCCAGGAAGAAGTGGGATTTGTCTCCATAGTAATGAACTCACTTTTTTTTAGAAGATGTTGGTGATAAAAGATAAGAGGGTTTTCTCATCCAAACCTGCATTTCCATTGCTTTATCATCCTTATCATAAAGAGGCAACAGAATAAAATTTTATGTAATAAATCAGTGTATTTAATAAGCGAACGATGGTTTTATATTTAAAAAACTCCATCCAAACAAAATGCAAAAATGAAAATAAACCACCCTCAGTAAATCCAAGAATTCAGACTTGAATTTTTTTCCTCCCTTCATCTTGATTTGAGCTTCCTGATGCTCATTCCCAAAACTGTTTGGTCAGTACATGTTTGGAGAATGACAGCTTGACTAAACCATTGATATGAAATTTCAGCAACCTTGTATGTTACTGCTATTTACAAAATGATTTTGAACTAACAGACATTGCAGAACTGTGAGTAGTGGTTTGTGTTTTTTGGCTTTTTTAATGGAGATTTTTCAAACTGGCATGCATGCAAACGTATTGTTTTGAAACGTAAGTGCAACAAAATTTGGGACTTCGGGCACATGGAACCTTTTCTCTGCTTAAAATCTGTATCAAATATCACTTCATGAGCTGGGTATGGACTCTTACTAGGCAAATGTTTTCCTGAGGAGCAATATCATCAAGACATTTGCATTTGCCTTTCAATCTGAGCCCTTTAGATAAATAGCACCTTGATTAATTGTGACTGCTTGTTCCTTGCACAACCATTTTAAAGATTTGAGGGCCTGTAAAGACACAGAAGGTGCCAAAGGGTTTTTTTCACCTATAGAATAAGGATGTGAGGAACTTAAATCCAGTTACACAGATCTCAGTGGTGATTTTTTTTGAGTTGCATTTGCTGCAGGTGCGTTTGCTGAGCTTTCTACCTTAGCCCTGAGTAGCAGCAGCTCCTGAGCAGACAGGATTTTACTAGCAACTGCATTTACTTGCTTATAAAGCAAACACACTTTGGAGCCCCTGCATCCAAAGGTGGTGGCACTGTAACAGTGTCACTGGGCATGAGTCAGCCTAAGCTGTGCTGCAGGACCGAGTGCAGACACATTGCTGAGAACAAATGTGGTGGTGTTTGTGAAGCCTCAGAGCAAATCTGAAGCCTGAGATCTTTTTTCACTTGAGATTTTTGTGAATTGTGCACTGCAGTAATGTGTTGATCTCACAGCTTCTGAAAACATTTACTGTTAACAATGAAAACATGTTGGTCTTTGAGGGATACTTGCTACAATTCCAGAAACTATGTCAAGGATGGAACAAATTCCCCTGTCATCAGCCAGGACAGTTTTATTGTCATTCATAATAGAGCTGAGAGTGCAAAACACGGTGTTTCATCAGGACTTTGGTATTAGTTTCTTTAGTGCATTTTGCTTCCTTTGAAATACTCTGAATAATTGAAATTGTATGAGTCTTGCAAAAATGAAAAAGAAAAATAACTACACAAAAAACCTGCGTGTGAATATCATACAAACATTTTCATACACAAAATAATTATTTCTGGTCTATTTGGTTTTTATCCAGTTTCCCTCATATGTTGGGGAAATTTTATGGACCTGGTGCCACATTCCTGCATGCACTAGGAATGAATTATGTCCCGAGGATAAGGAATAAGTTATTTACAGATGTCTTAATACCAAATGGTTCTCAGTTCTTATGAAAACCCATTAGAAATATATTGTTAATAAAAGTTTAGATCACTCTGAAGGTTTACATACAGTATTTAAACCTTTAAAGAGAGAAGTGAGTGACATTAATCTTGTCATCAAGGCCAAGCTTGCCAAGGTACAATTCTCTCAGTGGAGAGAGTTGATGGCCACAGCATTGGTGACTGCCATGGCCCTGGTGTGGAGGGAGACAGGGAGGCTGTTGCTTTGCCTTCCTCCTCCTCACTGGTGAGGCTGTTGGGGAAAACCCTCCCACGAGGGTGAACTTGGTGATTTGTGATTGTCTCCTCAGGCAGCTGTGGGAGTCTAGGAAGTTTTTCAGCCCAGTCAACTGAAGTGCTGCCCTTTATGGGCAGGCTCTTTCCCTGAAGTATGGAAACTGGCCCAAAGTCCTCAGTGGCTTTGGACTCTCTGGGGAGGGCACAGCACTGGTCTGTTTGGGAGACAGAAGGTTGCAGTGGTGCAGATTGGTGGTTTCCAGCCGAGGATTCATCCAGATGAGGATGGGAAGTCCAACAGGCAACTCAATAGGGGCTGCAACTCCTACCATGCTGCTGATGCACTGCGAATTGGTGTCAAAGGCTTTGGAGCATAGGTTGGGAATGCAAAATCCACCATTGAGAGCAGAATTGTGTAATCTCTTCACCCAAGAGAAATCTTTGTGTTAAACGTATGATAAACCCCTAAAGCTCAAATAGAGTTTAGACCAGCATAAGCCTGTCTCATAACCATAGAAAATGCAGTTTAAAGTTGGGAGGGGAAAACACAGTCTTCATTTCCCATTTATCTCTTTCTGTATTTCCCCATTTTCTTGTAGCTAGAGAATAAAGTCCCCAAATTATGAAAATACTTTCCCACTTTCTCTTTCTGCTGTGACCGTAGAACAAAAGTTCTGCAACTTTGGTAGGAAAACCTGTTTTCATGGACTTCCCAATCTGTACCCAGCTCAGGCACAGACTCAGCTGTAGTTCAGCAATAAAACAGTCTCCAGACGTTTGGGGCTGGTACTAATAGCTGAGTTCACCCATTTGTTCTCCAATTATTTGCCTTTTGGCTGCTGAGTGTTTTTGACAGACAGCTGAGTATTGGCAGCCTGAGTACTGACTGCAAGGTCAGTGACAGCTGTGTGGGCTCAGACTCAGAGATGTGTACGTATGTGCTAGGGAAGGTGTTAGATCTTGCATACGTGAAGCAGGAAATATCAGCAACGTTAGCTGGTGATCTTGGACACAGAAATCCTTAAAATAAGGCAACTGTAGCTGCCCAGTTTCTGAGTTACTTGGCTATAGCATCCCCCTGTGCACTGAGGTGTAATTTGCTCTCCAGTGTCACAGCCAGATCATCTTTGCTGTCACTGTTTTTGAAGAGTGCCAAAGTTCCAGTCAGATTCCCTGTTTCCTAGACACCATAGTGAAGGCAATGTCCCACACAAACTTGGCTTCATTAGCTCTGCCATCTTGAGGTCTTTCTCTCATTTTCAGCAGCTCCTTGAGTATTTAGCACCATGTCTCCTTGAAAATGGAAGCTTCTCCCAAACTGGCTTTTCACTTCCACTATGCAGAGTCAGAAGGACCTAAGCTTGCTCTGTCAAAGCTCTGGTAGATGCTAGGAGGACTCTGGTTTACAATTATACTTTTTTTTCTGAAGCCCTGTGGTCTGCTTTGTATCAATTTAACTGCATTTCAGAACAAGGCAACTTAATTAATGGTTTCCCTCAGGATATCAAACAGCAGTGTATCAGATTTCTCACTGAAATCCATAAACATTAAATTATCTCCAATTCATTTCTTCAGTCTGTAACTTTCCAGTTTCTTTAAAAAACTAGAATCAAGCTTGTTTGCCAATATTTTCATTTAATCTTTAATGAACGTATGTTGTTTTATTGTAAAGACATGAGTCACCTTGACCTTGTTTTCAATTAGCATTTCATGCTCAGATCTGAAGTTGCCACATCATCTGTTGAAAATCCACTTTTCATGTGAGACTTTGGAAATTTTAATTTCAAATTGCCAAAGAACCAATTTTTCTCCTCCCTTACACACAGCCCTGTCAAGGAGCCTACTGAGCAGGGAAGGGTTGCCCTTAGACTCCTTAAAAATAATGATTTACTGGTGAAAAACATTCCACACCAATTTCCCTCTCTGCTGTTGCTATGCCAGCAGTTTCCCAGATCGGGGAGGCCTCACCTTCTCTTTTTTTTTTTTCCTAACTCAGTTATGAAGATATCTAAGCATTTGATTGTGTTTCCATTTCTGTCTGTGGCAGTTGTGCTGCTGAGATGGAGGGGAGAGAGAGAGAAGCTGGTGGTGAGGGTCATGTTGAGAGCTGCACCCTCATGCTGAGGGTGCTCTCACAGAGGCACTCAGGGTGTGACCAGCTGCAGAGCCAAGGCTAAGCAGTAAAGGGGGATACAGAGTTGGAAAGGTAGCATTAGGATGCAGAGTTTAGGTCTCCTGGAAAGTGGGACAGCATTTGGAGTAACTGCAAGAAAGATGGGCTTCACCTCAGCCGAGCCTGGTTGGCTGCAGTTATTCTGGTGGCATTGTACATCTCCAAGGCTTAGATGCATTTATTTTTCAAACTGGAAAAGCCGTTGTGCATGGAAGACTTCACAAATCTAAGTGACACATCACAAGCAGTTAAAATAATGAAAATCCTGTAATCCAGGATTAAATATGATAGAATATAATCAATTTGTCAGGTAATAGCAAATTGTATTACAAGTAAATAGCCCTTGTCAATCACAGCACATAAAACTGGACAAGAAACAAATATGGCACATATAAGCAAACAAAAGGCATGAAAAGAAATGCCCGGGTTAAGTCAGAATATAGAAATAAAAGTTACATCAAAAGCTTGGTAGAAGTGGAATGCTGTAATAAAAAGACACAAATCATACAGACATGGCAGCTCACACCATGAGAGGGTAAACTTCCTAAGTTTTTTTAGGTGGTGTTGAGAGCAAAACCACCTACTTCATAAAGTGTCTTTGGATGTGTAAAGTTACTGTAAGGACTTCAACACATGTTTGTATAGATACTAAGCTGTTGTAGGATAACATGACTCTGATTTGTTTTCTTTTTTCATTTGGTTGTTTTTTTAATGGATTTACAAATACAAATAGAAAAAGGGAGGAACAAATGGCCAGTCATCACATGGGAATATGATCTCCATTGAGAATGCAGAGCAATCCACCGTTCAATGAACTCACAGCTATGTGGGAAAACAGGTGCCTAGTGGGGGATAGCATTTGCTGAAGGTGTTAAGTCATTTGGGACAGTTCAAGCAGGTGTTACCCAGGATTATTCAGAGTGGTAGGACTATGCTTCTTACAATTTGGAGCAACTATATATGAAAAGGGAAAGGACTTGGTATTGATAAAAACTGAATTTTAAGTTCAATAGCAGTAGGAAACAGCTCCAGCCATGCTAACCCACGGATGGGCTCCAAATGAGCTATTGCCTTTTTAGGAAGGAGTTGGTCATTACGGCAACTTGATTGAAAATGTCTGCTTAGTGCCACTAATGAAGATATCCAGTGTCATTTTCCTCCCTGATGACCACCAGGTAGGGTTTTCCTTATAAAATGTCTGTTGTTTCAAGTAAATGACCTTGTTAATGCTATTGTGTAAAGTAAATGAAGTGCATCTTCCATCCCTTTCGCTTCTCAACTTGATCCTCTGGCATTTGGAAGTGTGTGTATTCCTATTGTAAAACGTGCCATCTCGGTCTGGGTTCAGCCTAGTTTCTAATGTAAAGTTTTGCTCTGAATTTTCTCGAAAGCTTTCTGTTGGTATTTTCTTTTAATCTGCTTGTATATAATTTTCTTAGTGTTAGAAACCTTCACTCCCTCTGCATCAGGGATTTACACAATTTAATTCAATGGAGATACAGCACTGGTAAAGATTTTGTACAGTTGAGGTGATCTATAGTTTGCAAACTTGGTGGTATTTGTAGATTTGCTTGAAAGAATTTATCATTTTGTTTTAGACACACTGGTTATCTGCAGTAGATGTTCACAGCTGCCTCTGTTTGCTCAGTTTTCTCTTGACATTAATAGGTTTGCATTCTATTTGAGAATTACACCTGAAACAGTTGTTTAATAAGAACAATACACTGATTTTATAAAAGTTTAATTTCTGAAGGCTTAGTTCTTTAAGAACTTTCATTCAGATATTGACTGCACAGTGCTTAAAATGAAGTTTTCTTAAATAATCAGAAAAGGACCTTGTGATATAAAAACCTCTTGACATCTCCCTTGTGACTTAAACCATTTATTTATTAAAAAAAATAGTTTTTGCAGTGTTGTAATATGGACATGAATATTTAAATCATGTTTGGATTCCTGAGCAGAGCAGAAGCAAGAAACTCTTTTGCAATAGCATTCAACAAATTGAGAATTTTATAGGAAAATAATCAAACCATGGTAAATCTCCATCTTCCTTTTCTGGATCATTACATGCACAGCCACACCCTCCCTTCCCTCCTCCCCTCCAATTCAAGCTCAGTTTTGCCAACCCGACTGCTGGATGGGTGAAATTTATCTTCCCAAGGAACTGCTTTTGGGATTTGTGCCCAAGTGCAGCTGACCAGGTGCCCAAGAAGTGGGGCCCACACAGAACAGAAAGCACGAGGGAGTAGATTGTTTGCTTTATGAAATGAAATCATCAAAATGAAGTGTAAAACAGTTTTTCATGATTGAATGAAGGGTCTATCTGTATATAGAAGGATTCATATCAAATGTATTTCATATAGAAATATTACACAACATGCAAGCTTTTCCTTCTTACTGCTCAGTTACTCATTCTGCAGATTTGTTCCTGTGAATTTGTTCACTCTATTGACCACACAGATGCATTTGCTATTCTGTGCTGAACTGATCCACATTTAAAAAACCCTCAGAGGGTTTTTCACTGGAGTTGCTTTTCATTAATTCTTTGCTGATAATATATGCAGAAGGATGGAAAGAAATAAGTCATTTATTGTTTCATTTGAAGTAGTCACTTAGGACTAAGAAGATTATTCTTCTTTTTTTTTTTTCTTTTTTTTTTGGAAAGTGTAATAGCTGACCTTTAAGAGAATGGGCTTATTGTTCAGACAAGATATTGAAGTCCATTTTTAATGAAAATATTTTTTTGAAGCTTCACATTGTTAAATGAGAAAATATAAATTCTTTCATTCCTCATAATTACTTATGCTACACCACTGAAATCATAAATGAGAATTTAACTGGAAGAAAGATTAGTGGCTGCTTCTCTCTTCCTCTCTTCTTCCCCTGCCCCCACCATCCCATCAAAGTCTGGTACCACTATGAATCCAATTGTACATACTATATTTTAAAAATGAGTGTTTATTGATTGCACTGGAGCTCAAGCACAGTTTGACATCTAGAATAAAAATACAGCCTTATCACTGTATGTTAATTGCTAATTCCCTAGAACTAAGCTGTGGAATGGTTGCAACTGTCACAAACATTTTCTTTAATATATTTTAAAATGGAGTTCCCTCTCTGAGTGAGAACTACATTGGTTCAGTTGAATTATAGACAGTTCCCCAGAAGAATAAGCTCAGTACCTTGCAGCAATTTATTTTCCTTCAATTAAGAAACTAATATATTTTCCTATTTTTACCATCCTCTGAAAATATCTCAAGAGTATCTTCCATTAAGTGAAAGCTAATCTGAGCTGATATCAACTCTCTCTTTCCCCATCACTTAGACGGGAAGATTAATGTAATGTAATGCCTTGCTCTCAAATAGGTATCAAGTCAAAGGATCTTAAATGGGATCAAATAGGAGAATTTAGACCTTCATGCACCTCCCTCCAGCTGGGATATGCCCAAAAATTGCCCCATTGCCATCTCCAGAAAACATAGAAGGGAAGAAAATGCCTTTTGCCTTTTTTGGTTGTACAAACAGCAGAGGCTCTTGTGGGTGGTGGGTCTGTAACCCCATTGGGAAGACCTCTGTTTTGCCAAGCCTGGAGAGGCATGTGCTTCAGCAACTGAAATACTCATTTTAGCATCTCCGAGAAAGGCTCCTAATGAACACCTCTCTCTCTACCACTGGACTGTTGCTCTGCAGGACAAGCACACATCATCCTGGGGGGTGGGGGGAAGACATCACAGTAAATATTTTATTTCCTGAATGCTCCCTCCCCCTGGTACCAATGGAATATTGATTCTCTGCTGTCCCTGTGGCCTGTGACTTCAGACTCCACGGTCTGTAGTGCACAGAAGTCTCACAAAGAGGGCGTGTGGTTTCTCTTTGTGCCTGGAAAGGACTTAAAGCATTTGAGGCAGCAGGGTATCAACTAAGCATGAGTTTATCTGCCTGGAGACCTGCACAGCCCATCTCATTTCGGGCTCCTACTCAACCTATCTTTTGTTTGTTTTATCTACTCACAGAGACCAACCCCACCATTTCATGGCGCCACCCTTTCAAGCTGGCTGACCTGTGTATACTTTTTACTTCTGTGTGTGTATATAAGTATGTATTAATTTTGGGTAGCTAATGCAATTGTGAGACTTTTCAGTTGTTGGGGGGTTTTTTATATATTTTTATTGGCAGAGTTTGAAACCATTTGAAATGCAGCCATGTTGGCTTGTGCTCTGTAAGGAACAGGGGGAGGAATTGGCGTCTGCCAAATGGAAAAGGATAAAACTGGTGTAATGATATGTTGCAATCACGCTGCAAAACCTACCACAGTAAATTACTGCTGTAACAACCTCCTTCCTGTTGTGAAAGGCTCCAACCAGGCTTTCTTGTGTCTTCTTGACATTTCAGTTCTTGAGAGAAAGTTGTCTCTGCACCGCTTAGCACTGAATGACTGCTAAGCTTCTTGGAGGACAAGCTAAAAAGCAAAGATGGAGGCCAGGAGGGGCCAGTGCCTGATTTGGGGCTGGGTGATGCTGCTGGACATGAGCACCATCAGTTTGTAGCGGCTGACCCGTGGTGTTGTGGGCAGGGCTTCATCTGGCAGGTTGGTCTTGTGTACAGTCTTTTCTCCCCCGCCTGCTTGCTGGCAGCTGGAGTCAGTGTTTGGAGATCATACGAAGTTTTCATGGCACCATCTCCACAACCCAGCCACTGGGACACTCTGCCCTGTGCCTGCGGCAGTGGTTTGGCCAGGCTCGGTGGCCCAGGGGGAGTGTTGCCCTCTGACGTGGCCTGTGGGAAATGAGCTGCAGCTCCTGATTCTGTCTGTCCCAGATGCATTTCCTCTCCACAGACATTGCGCTGTGTTTGGCACACAGTTGTGTTTTGTTAACACTAAATGAAGGAGTGAAAAGGGAGAGAGCCAGAAAACTGAATTACTGTCCTGGTTTCAGAGTGATCCTCTGACAGGGAGGGGAGAAGGTGACAACCTCAGTGTGGGAAAGTTTTCAGGCTGCTCTCTAAGTTGTTTATGTTCTGTGGAGAGAGTGGCTTGGGTCTTCTGAATCCAACTGCATGTTTGAGAAAGAATTATTCATCTGCTTAGGGGAAGGAGGAAAGAGCCTCCTTCTTGAGAGGAAAGCAATGAGATCCTGGTGGTTTCAGAAGTGTAAGGTGACGGCCTTTCGACAGCGCTTTCCAGAAAAGCATCATACAAAACTTCCTCTGACAGTTAGCACAAAAACAAGAAAACATTGGGAGAAACTCAGAGCTGCCTTGTACTGGAAATGTACAAACCACCTGGTGTGGTCTGTGTTGTCTAACCAGTCACAGGGGGACATCTCTTCCCAGAGGTTTCACCTCCTGCGCGTGAGATAGACAGTGAGTATTGAGGATACTGGGAATTATGCAGAGAATCTGTGAGTCTCTAAAAGCTAAATGGAAAGGAAACTCCCTTTTCTAAAGACACTTTCCCGACTGGCAAATGAGGGGGTTCCCAGCACCTTGTGCTTTTCCAGGGGCTGCTCCGACTGGCCTTGGGCTGAGCCTGCTGTGCTGTCTCCCTTGGATATGAATGAACTTCTAATTTCTCTTCTTTGGTGTGCATGCAATAAACTTTCTGAAAAAAAGCCAAACCAAAAAACAACAGCCCCACCCCACCCCAGCTCCCATCATTACCTTCCTGTACTTGAAGCTCACACCAAATCCTTGTGCTCCCCAAGTTCCCAACCTCTGCTGCTTCCAATAATAATAAAACCTGAAAAGGCTTGTCTTGTCTTCTTTACAGCTACAACAAAATGGATGTAGATTTAGCTGTGCTTTTCCCTTCAGCCATCTGGCAGTGCTCCCTTTCTTTCTCTCCAAGCCCTCCCAGTGAGGAATGAGCACAGCTGATCACGGGGATAAAGATCAGCTCAGGGGAGCATGTCCTGGCCAGGGAAATTTTTTCCCTTTGATGCCCATTGCTCCCCACCTCTGATGTCTCATGTGCATTTCACATTCTCCAAGCCCAGAATCATCTGAAGTCACAGGCCAGAAGCAGCTTCTCTCCCTGGGCTGTACAGACCAGATCACCCCAAGGGGATTTTTCCTTGTTAAAGTTGCCAGCAAATATTTTGCATGGCTTGTTGAAGAATCAAATTATTTCCCAGCTATGGCCAGTTGGAAATGAAAGTTGTTATGAAGAAATGCCGTCTGTTACATTAAAGTGAGTGGTCCAGAAAAGCCCCAGATAAAAGCTCTGAATAGACAGGATTCATTTGGTCAATTTATTTCCTTTTCTTTTCTCTTGTGATTTTTAGCTCGACTTTCTCTCTTAAAATGAAATCTGATCTTTATGGGAATATCTCATTCCCTATAAAGCTATGATTTTTTTTTTTTTTTTCATGAGCAGACCAAGCACTACATATAAACTCCATGGAGCAGATAAGTTTAAATGTGCTTAAAAGTGGATTTTTTTATATAACAGAAGTGGGTGTATCTCATTCTTTCATGCACTGGATCTTCTCTATGGAAAATCCATAAAACAATATGGGAAATAAGAAACCATTTCTCTGCTGCTGATGTAAAATGACAGAGAGGAGGAAATTTATGAATTATAATGGGTCAAGCAAAAATACCCTCCTGACTACTCTTTCCAAAAGAAAATTGAACAAATCAGAAATCCTGCACAGCACTGGGATTGGTTTGGGCACAGATGCAGTCCAGTTTTGCCATCAAGGGAGTTTGGCTGTATTGCTTGTGATACTAAATTCTCCTGGCTGTAAGTACCTTAAATCATTAACATCACCGAGTATTCATCTCAAATTGTGTTTGGGTAATTACTCAAAAGGGAAAACAAAGGGAATGGAGTGTGGCTTGGGGTTAGACTGGAAGGGGATGGCATGTCTCCAGCATGGGGTTTAGCTTCAGTGCTGTGAGGACCAGACACAGGGAAAAGGTGAGCGGCTGGAGGCAAGCAGGGGCCAGGGCTGGGGTCTCGTTGTGTGGGGCTGTGCCATGAGGGAAGTATTTCTGCTTCCCCAATAGTGCCAAAAGTCAGCCTCTCTTCTTTGTTGAGGGAATGTGTTGGGAAGCACAGCGAGAGTGGCCTCTAACACCCTCTGTCTTTGTGGCAGTTGGAGAAGAGAAGTATCTGGGCACTGCTGCCCCCACAGCACCTTCAGTAGGGGTTGCTTTTGCTCTTGCTCCATCCTTCCTCAAAAACCTCTGAGAATTCCAGCTGGCAGTGAAGGAGGAGAGAAAGGCCAGGCACTGCTGCCCCATCATCTTGTATTGCTTTAAATCCCATCACAGTGAGGAGAATCATGGCAATGAACGGCCCGTGTAAACCTGTAATTCACAGCAGCTGAAAGGTGCCTCGCCAAAGGGATTTAGTTTATTATTTCTGCGTGTTGCTCCAATAACACTGGCTGTCAGACCTCTACCCAGTGAATGAGAATTTGAGCTCTAGGAAACAGTCTTGTTACTGTCACAGCTAATGGCTTGTCAAAGTTTCCAAGGTAATTCTGATATTTTGTCAGACCAGTTTCCTGATTGTTTCAAAATGCACTGGACTAAGTCCTGCATCAGCCTAAGGAATATACTTCTTTAGACATCCTTTAGAGCATACTTTGCTTGTTTACTTTGTCTGCTTTTTAAATTTTTGTTGTTTTGGTTTTTTGGTTGTTTTTTTGTTTTTGTTTTTTTTTAGCAGGTCTGCATCCTGCTGTAGGGTTTATCTCTGTTTTTCTGCTGCTTTTTTCTGCTGTTGGGATGGGCTGAGCTGTGGATGAATGAGCACTCAGCTGGGTGGTGTCTCTGCCAGATGTGACTCCTCCATCAGCTGCAGGAGAAAAAGTGGCTTTTTTCCTCTGCTGGACCACTAGATGGGGAAATTGCATTTGCATTTTTGGGTTGCAAAATGGATCCTGGCAGCTGGGCTGAAGCTTTTGATGTAATGAAGCATATCAAGCCTGTTATCTGCAAGAGGTGTGTGGTGATGACTCAAGGCTTTGCCCCTCTCTTCAGCAGTGCCACTGCGTCTCCTCTGCAGGGAGTCGGGCTCTGCTGAGCCATGCTGGGGCCCCAGGTCGTTTGGGGAGGTAATTTGCAAAGCTGACCTTTACAGATGTCCCCTCCTTTGAAAGGTTTCCGTGGAGTGGGGCCAGCAGGTGCCTTGGCCCCACTGCCAAGCCCTTCATGCACCCCATGGCTTCACGTGGGAAACAGGGAGAGTGCATAAATATTTCAACAAAATTCTGAACAGGGAGCTCCTGAGGCCAGGAAACCATCTGGGCATCTGAGGGCTCACATCAGGTTCAAGGCACAAACATGAGACAACCTGTGCTCAGGGCCTTCTCTTGCTTTCAGTACTTTGCAGTGACTTTCTCATGATGAAAGCATTTCTGAACAGCGTGGCAAAAGTGACACTTGTATGGTGACCTCGAGTCTGACACTCATGCAGGTTGGAGACCGCTGGTTATGAGGCAGAGTAATTAATGGGAAAAGATTGAGAAGATTTGGTCAGCACAGTAATGTTTCGAAGCTGGTTATTAAAGATCTTGCCTCAAACATGACGAGTGTCAGTTCTCAACCATTGGAACATTCTGATTTAAGTAAAAACTTCTAGGACATAATGAACCCTTTTTCTTGTAAGAGAGCAGTAAGACTGGTTACAGTCCATTTTGGGTTACTCAAAGCTGTAAGTCCACAAGGTGATTGGTGACATGGTAATGCTACCTAAAGATGCAGTTAAAAAAAATGGAGTGCAGGTCACAGGGACGCCTCTCCTTGCTGCAAGGTGTGTGACAGGATTGCAGCCTGGTGCAGTGCTTTTGACTCAGTGCTACAGTAATTCAATAACAACCTTCTCTATGTAATGCTGCTTACAGAGCAGGTGTGCCTTCTGCTCAGGTATGTAAAGTTTTTCAGACTTTCTACAGCTAATATAACTTTGGAAAGCAGCTTTATTTCTCTGAAGGTACTGCTGTACTATTTTGGGGAAGATATTTAAAGCGGTGCAGCCATTGCAGCGTGAAAGCAGCTATAAAAATACGCACCTCTACCTGTGCAGGCAGGGAAATGAGCCGTCCCATGAGAAGTTACCTTCACGCTGCCATGGCCCAGTCCATGCAGCTCTCTGTTCCCACCTCTCCCTGCCAGTCTCTGTGGGGCACAGAGTCTGCATGGGGCCTGGGTTTCACCCTCAGTGCACTGACCATGATGGGTCTTGTCACAGCTGATGGATGCTCTTGTGAAAGCTCGGTTACCCAAAAACAATGTCAGCTCAGAAGAAAGCCACAGGAATGTGTTTAAACAAGCACACCTGCATCTTTTTGGTACTTGGAGCTGCTGTAAATAGCTTAGCCAAAAATTTGGATGGGTTTATATCCTTTTAAGTATCACCACTAGGTAACTAGACAGCCAAATATTTTAGCACCATTCGTGTGCTTACTTTGCAAGTTCTTTATTAGAGAAATTATGCCTTTGGGTTGAAGTCTGGAAGTCAGACATTAAGGAAAGAAAATGCATGTAAGCAGCAGGTACAATCATCCTGTGGGTGATTTGGGTTTGCTGTTAAGGAAGACATCTTATGTTTAACCAGATTTGGCACTAGGACTCTACACTGACTAGTTGAGGAAATTTTACAGAGTCCTTTACATCTGTGACTTTGGCTAGAAGCAGTCTCTGATATACATCACAATGTGCTTGGTGAAGCATGATTTGTGGAAGTCTTTCCATTTTGATTTATAGAAATGCTTCCATAAGGGAAACCTTAGGCCAAGCTCTTCACAAACTGAGAAAGTCCTGGTACAGGAACAGCAGTGCAGTGTGTGCTCAGGGGAGCCAAGGTGCTTGGGTAGCAGCCAGACCTTCCTGTGCCATGGAATAGAGGTAATCTTTCTGCATCATTAAGTCATCTGCTTTTGCATTTATACAGGATACAAAAAGGATTATTTGCATCTTAAATATGGCGAGACAGAGAATGTGTGTGCATGCACAAAGGAACAGAGCCTCTCCCTCCCCACCCCAACCTATGAGCTGGCTTCAAATGGGATAAATGCATTTTCTCAGAACATTTCAGTGACAGGAGGAAGAGGCAAATGTTCTCCAGGGCATCTGCTCTGATGTCATGATTGAAAATATTCCAGAGTGTATTTAGTCTTCATCTCTTGACATACAGTAGTATGGCATGGCAGGGTTCACTGCTAAGTCCCTTACACCAAGTTCTGGTTTGGATGAAAGGTAGATGAACAGCAATATCCCCTGCTTTGATCCCTTAGAGTAGTTTTTGGGTTTATTTTTGTTGTGTTGGAGGGGTGACCGTGGTGTGAGTGGAGGTGCTGCTGGTGGTGGTGCTGAAGGAAGCAGTGCAGGAGAGGGCTGGATCTCAAAGGATTTTGCAGTAGGCTGCAAAACTGAGCACTGGTCTGGCATCCCAGGAAGCCAGACTGCTTCCAGTCACATCGCAGTGATGGCGCTGAAAAGCATTTTCTTGCCTTCAAACTGCCTTTCACACTTGGTGATGTGCACAGGGTGCTTTCTGCACTTTAATTTTTTCCAGTCAAGTTGGGGTTACTCTGTATCCTGAAGCACAAAGAGCCCTTTTGTGCAGAGGCAGATGATGTCTCTCAGCTCCCCACCATGTCTGATGAAGCTGAGGTTCAAAGATACTGCATCAAAATTAGGTTTTAAAAATTCATCTGTGAGCCAGCACAGGGAAATTAAGGAGGTGAGACATAATCACAGTCCAGTGCTCCTTGGGATTGAAATGTAATAGAAGTGATGTTGTTACAGCCTTAGCTTGTAGTTTATGCTCTTTGTCAAGAACCTATTTTTCTGTTATCTTGATTTATTTATGGCCAGTCATTGGCCAGCACAGGAACCAGCCCTGAGCTTTGCTGCTGCTGCCCACCATCCCTTTGCAACCAGTGGTTAAAGGAAAAAGCTGCAGACCACATGCTCCCTGAACAGGATCCATACCTCAGCAGGACAGAGATAGGAGAGAATTGCATATCCTTTGGGTAATATGGCTCACGCAGGCTGGCTTCATGGATTGAATGCTGGAGAGGCACAAATACATGACTGACAGTTCCTTCAGCCCTTCAAGGGCTTCCCAGAGCTGCCTGAGCTCTGATTTTTAATGGAGAACCATCTGCTACAACACACACAGTTATCAGCAAAAGCCTACCTAATGCTTTCTAAGCAACACCCAAGGCAGATGAAACAAATTAAGAAAATATACCACCTGCTTTTCTATTTGTTTAGTTCATTGCATTTCACAACACATTGTGTAAAGTCAGTTTTATTGTTTCCCTGCCTGGTCTGTCAGATTTTGGTTTTGCAGGCTTTTCAAATGTCTGGTGGAGGAAACCACAAGAATTTTAAAATCACAAAATAAATAGCTGGAATGCTGAAGTGAGGTACCTGAAAACTGAAAATGGATAGATTTGTAGTAAACAGCAATGTTCCTTCAAAGCCCAAATCATATTCAGTCTGCAAGTGTAAATTTCTGGCCTTCGGGAGAAGGCTGTTGTTTAGGCTGAAATTCCCAAGCCGGATGGGAATGGTCCCCTGTTGCTTTTGAGAGCTCTCTAATTGCAAATAATTAATTAAAGGCTAGATGTATCTCATTTGATTTCTGGAATCACTTACCAAATTCTCATCTTTGCTTTCAAATTTCTTTACATCATGACAGTTTGTGCCATTTGCATATTCAATTAAAAATTATTTGCTTCTTTGACCTTTGATACACAGTGTGAGCTTCCTTTGGCCACCTGCTCTTTCATAGCCAATGTTATTAGCAAAAGGCTTTTAATTATTGAGATATGGTTGAATTCCTGTGAGCTGCCATTACAAAGCTAAGTACCAAATATTGTGATGCTGCATATGACAGTTCCTAAGAACTGACACTCTACTGCTCTCAAACCCTTACTGTACACAATGTGCACCTTCATCTCCCCAGCCTCTGCCTCGTCAGGCTAAGCACCTAAACATTGGAAGGCCAATGTTTAGGCTGTGGGAAATGCCTGAGGTGCATCATCACTTGGAATTATCGATTCCATTCCAAGCCATTCTACAGAATGATTGTGTCCAGAAACAAGAGTGAGGTACCCAAGTGTAAACAGTCAGGTTGAGAGTATGTAATTTCACTACTAACTTTGGATGCAGGACTTGTGACTCTCCCTTCATAGTGACAAAGAAGGGAAAGGGATGCCCCACCTGGGATAGCTTTACTGTCCTCTGTCCTTGCCAGGATGGCTATGTTGGGTGGACAGAAGCATCACTTCTTTTCTCTTTTCCCATTAAGAGCAGAGACCTGAGCTGCTTGGTCTTGGACAGCTTTGTATTGACAGAGGTAATACCTGTAGTTTCCTTCCAGCAGTAGGTAGTTAGAGCTTTTCACATCCCCTCTTTGGGGAAAATTACAGTTCAGCTACACAAGAGCAGCTCAAAGTCATGCACTTAATGGTACCTACTCTCTGACGAAGGAATCCTTTCTGCTCTCTCTCTCTCTCTCTCTAATTGAGTGGTCTGTCTGCATGGGAAGCTGGTACAGAAAATGTCTAAGTGAAGATCTAGAAATCCCAGTTGGGGGTTTACACAAGCCTTTTGCTTTCCCTAGGCCCAGAGCTTGGATAAATAATAAATACATCTCTGATGATGTGTCTGTGCAGACCAACCCCAGACAAATGCCCACTTGTTCTGA
This sequence comes from Pachycephala philippinensis, assembly GCA_013397055.1. Taxonomy (NCBI): domain Eukaryota; kingdom Metazoa; phylum Chordata; class Aves; order Passeriformes; genus Pachycephala; species Pachycephala philippinensis. Next base: position 477,626 of record VWZT01009623.1, read on the forward strand.
TATAAAATGTCCAAGTGTCGTAGGCCAAAACTAAAACGTGTTGTTTTATCTCTCTTGCTCTCTTTTTTTCTCCTTTTTTTCATCTTCTTTCTGGCTTGGCTTTCAATTACATCAGTAATACACACAGCTGCAGGCTGAACAGGGGTGCTCTATAATCTGGCCAATACAACAATGATATTGCATGGCACAACTCAGAGGCAGTCAGATTTTCATGTCTCCCAAAATCTGCCACCTCCTCATGACTTTCCACCTGCCTAAGGACAAAGGGTGTGGCTTGGTGCTCTTAGAAGGGAACATGATATTCCCATTTTGAATATTCCACAGGGACTTTATACTTGCAATTTCTTTCCCAGCTCAAATGCTGGGCATCACCTAAATTCTTTCAGATTGGCCACTCATGGAATTTTCAGACAGATTTTTCTGTGTCCTGTGATTTCTTTGCTTTTGTGATCAAAATAGTTACCCTTTTTGTACCTGGTTCCCCCATGGCACACCCCAGGTTGTAGGGTGTCAAAGCAAGGCAGCTTGCACAGGCAGCTGAGCACGCTGTGCTGCATCCTAACCCAGCTATTAAACTCGCAATTTGCTTGGCCATTCAGTGTAAGGTGGTTTGCAAACTGAGAACTTGTTCCACTTGATTCTTGCAGTGGGAATACAAAGCTTCGGTGGTTTCCTTGCACAGAAGAGTGTATTAATTACCTCTACCAAGTGTTACAGCATCATCAAAGTACCTGCACTGCACAATTAATTTGTCTTGCATCATCTGGGTGACTACTGAGCTGTGCTTGGAAAGAGCTGAAGTTGCTCCAGGTGTGTGCTGGGCCAGACCCAGCAATTCCGGGGCTGCGTACATTCCACAGTGCTGCAGCCACTGCCTCTGTCTCCTGCAATCATGTTTGTCCATTCTGGCCGAGCCTACAGAAAAGCTGACTGCACAGCCTCCAACTGCACGAGGAAATACCTGCCATGCACTCTTTGGGGAAACAAAGGCAGGGAGACTGTACTTGCAAAGGTTGGGTGGCAGGAGGGAGGAGGGCTGGGTGTGCTCACCAGCCATGTGTGCAATATGCAGCCGCCAAGTACGTGAGCCCTTGGCAAAGGCTGAAAGTCAAAGAGGAACAGGACACAATAGACAGTGAGTGCTCAACTCAAAGCTGCAGGCAGGAACAGAACTGCCTATCTTTTTTTTTTTTTTGCAATGTGGTCCTCTCCCTGTGCTGTCCTTAAAGTCCATTTTGTAAAACCAGCTGTAAAGAGCCTGTATGATTTACTAGTAAGTTCACTATGAAACTGCACAATTCGTTGAAAAAATTGAGGGATAATGTCAAACTAAAAATGTAAACTGAAGAACTTGAAGGGATGGTTAAATGTCAGCACATCATGGGAGCATTTAATAACCACAAAAGCCATTTATTTCACATATAAAATACAACATGAAGAAAAATATTTTGCTTTTGCTTGCAAGAATTTCAGAGGTCTGAACCACTGGCACCGGTCTCTCAGGTTGACTCTCAACATGGGCAGAGGAACAGGGAGGGAGGCAGCAGCTGGGGAGGTCCAGGGAAGTGAGGAATTAATCTTGGCCTTCATTTATGGGGAAAAAAAAAGCAGGTTACTGTTAGCTGACTTGCTAAGGAATCTGTGACACTCAGCATCCTGTCCTGTGCTTACTTGGCTTATTAAGTACTGAGGGATGCACAGCAGCTAATAGTGATTGCTCTTTTAGATGTGTGTACCCATGGTTTGAGGAACTGAGGCTTTAAACCACCATTGGAGATTATACTTGGCGTGAAAAAGAAATGAGACAGCTATGGAAAGAAAATGGGATTTTGGAGGGTTGGAAGTTTCAGGACATTTTAGGTAATGCTTGTGCGGCCAAGCAGTTGTTCTTGCAGCGCTTCACAAAGGCAGTGTCCCACATCAGCCTGTGTCCCATGCACACCTGGCTGTGCTGCTGGCTGCCCCTTCCTGCCGGGAGCCCCAGGCTCTGCAGTGCCACGGCTGGGCCTGTCACACTGCGGGGTGCAGAGCTGCACTCCTGGGCTGAGGGGCTGCCGCTCCCCTGGGCTCTGGCTCCGTGCGACTCTCATCCAGTCCCTTGATGTGCTGCTTTAGGGAAGGAACTCCTGAAATGCCGTAGGGAATAACAGATTCCCACGGATGCAGGCAGCCGCCCATTTGGGTTTGTAGTCTGCTGCTGCTTTTCTTCTGATCTTCCACTTTGATTTCTTTCCTTCTGCCTTTGTTTTTTTTCCTGTTCTGCACTTGAGCAGGGAGCCTCTCGTCTCCTTCCAGCTCACGTGCAGCCCCTATCACTGCTGCCAGGAAGGAGGGACCACTCTTTGTCAGCGTGTAAGGCTATTGCTGCTACCTCAAGTCTTGCTGTGACTCTGCATACATTGCAATCACTGTTCCAACGGAAACCATTGCCTGGAGCCATAAAGAACTATGTCTGATGTGGGCAGCCCTATGGCAGCATGGGAAAAGGGAGCTACACTGCATGCTTTCACCTCGTATTTGGAAATGGGTACTGGGTCTGCCCTGCAATCCTGGATGTGGCACTTCCGTGATCAAAACATGATAAATCCCAGTGCTGATGCATGAACTAGTATAAAAGGATTTTTCCCTTTCCCACCTGCACCCTGCTCTCCTTAGTAAGAATCAGTGGGGTGAAGGAGCTGAGTTGTTTCCCTATGGGGAGGAAAGGAGCTGGGACTGAAAAACTGCCACCTTCCCATCCCCTGCCTCCCCCAGACAGCAAAATGTCAAAGTGCATTTTCTTTTGTGAGAGGACAGCACACCACAGGGACTTGCTCAGGAGAAAATTGTGTTCAGGGTGGGCAGTTTTGTGCTTTTTCTAACTGCCAGTGACACTTCTCAGCTGCAGCAATTATATTATTAACCTGGCCTTGGCTTCTCCAAGTAAGGCAATCTGCTTCAAAGTGGTCCCTGTCCTCAGGGTCTGAGGAAAATGGAGTCCCAGTCTGAACGGGAAATACAAGCTTTTGGCTTGTGTTTGTCTCATTTTCCAATGAACATCTGAACAACTGTACAGATGCAGAGCAGAAGTAAACTTGGACAACTCAACACAAAGGTGGCAACAGTGGAAGGAGCACAAGGAGGACAGCACTGGGCAGGGAATACGCACACTGCTTACGTATTCTTCAGGCTCCCTTATCTCACACATGGGAAAATGCAACTCTGTCTGTGGGCTGAGCTAGACCAGGAATGTGCTGAAACCTCAGTGCAGCTCCATAGAGGATGTTCAGGTTCAACCTGCCTGTGCTTTTGCCAGGCACTGATTCAAAACAGCTATTGAAATCCCTGCCAGTATCTGCTGGCAGCAGCTTGGGCAGAAGTACAAAAGGAGAAAGAGTCTTGCTATAAAAGCAGCTTTTCTGTCTTGCTGATTAGGGATAGCAGGTCCAGCTCCCCTTCACAGAGCCACAAGGTGCTGGATGTGCTGCTCCACTGCTGCCAAGGAGCATTTTGATAATTTCCTCCTGTCATTCTGAGTGAAAACTTCCCAGTTCCTCTGCAGTGCAAAGCCGTGAGCCCAAAGGATCTCAGCAAATGGAGAATTTGTGCAACTCCTGAAAACTTCCCCACTGGGGAAAGCAGTGTCTTGCCAGAGTGACATGACCATTCAGTAATGGGTTATGTGACCACGTGCTGACAAGCCCATGGTTATTCCTGTAATCTTTCATTAGCATATGAGATATTTTAAAAACAAAACCAAAGCCCTTCAGGACAAAGAAGCCTTTGCTGCCCCATCAGGCAGTGTACAGTGGCTGGTTGCGGTACCTGGATGCTGGAAGTTTCTCATGTCTCAGTCTGGGCTTTTCTAACTGTAGACAGAAATAGATGTGAGGAGATACTAAAGAGGAGAGAGCACTGGGAAGAGAAGAGATTGAATGGTCTGAGATGAAGATAGCACTAAGCACTGTAAAATACTGTAGAGAACAAGGCAATCCTTGTTTTCTCTAAGGGGAAGTGTGTTCAACTGCTCTCTCCGTCTCGTCTCTCTCCTTCCATAGTAAGACTGGTATTTCTCTTATTTGGATTAGCCTGCAGACAATACCAAAGGGAAACTTTAGCCTTTCTTGGAAATGGCTCATTTAAAGAGGTTTATGCAAAAGTACTGGGATAAATAGGCACCCTCTGAACCGAACACGGAAGATATGTAGATTTGAGATAAATTTGTGTGTGCTCTGGAGTAAATTATTCTAATTTTGGGGCAAATATAATGCTTAACAGAAATCATGCCTGCTACTAGGAAGTGTAAACCATGCTCCATTTAAAAACAAACATCCCCCAGCAGCAATATTGCTTGTCACATAATAACCACACACTTGGAGTGAGTGTTACTTGTGTTAAACACTGAGTCCTTGTCTGTGTTTCACAGGTCTTGACAAACTGTACACTGTAGCATGTGGTCACAAATAACAGGAAATCCCAGCTGAGGACAATCTAAACTCTTGGTGTTAGGGGTTTGGGGTTTTTTTTAATAAAAAATAAAATCCCCCTAAAGATCATGATGATTTAGATGTGTTGATGGCAGAGGTATGGCAATATCCCTGGGTATAGTGAGTTTACTGGGCTGGCCATGGTCTGTGTGCTCTGGGTCCCCACCAGGCAAGGGAGCAGCTCCTGGGGCATCTCCACAGCCCATCAGTCCCAGTCATGTGGTAGTTGTATTCAGTGTGCTCCATTCCGTGTCCCTGCACCACTCTCAGGTCTGTGCTGGCCATACCATGGACAAGCTGTGCAATGGATTTTAAAGCAGTTTTTTTGCTTGCTTTCATCTGGATAAACCCCAATTTTTTGGGGTTGGCTTTGGCATCTGTAAAGCTGCATCAATGGCAGGAATTGCACTTCCTGGGACAACAGAAAGCTAGAGGGAGAGTAAAGAGAAAGGTTGTTTGGGGTATGGTTGTGATAGTGTTGGAATAACAGACTGCTAATTATACCTTTCCCATCTATCTGAGAGGGTTTGTCACCAAAAACACAAACAAGAGCCTTTTCATGCAGAATTAATTTTGCTATTCACAGCCCAGTGGGCACATCTTTTTAATGGAGTCAGATGCACCTACACTGAGTGTGTTCACCTCTGTGTGTATATATATATATATTTTACAGCAGTCTGCACTGCAGCGATGTTAACCTCTGTAGGAAAGTTCTTAAGTCTTCAGTAGAGTTAAACTATATTTAGAAACCAGACGGGGACTGCCATTATGTTATGGGTTGTCTCTACTGCCAGCACAGAGCTTAGGCAACCTGCTGTGCTGAGATTGTAAAGATGCCTTGGGTGCATGGACTGAAAGTCTGGCACACTCAAACTATGCTACCAGAAATACCCTAGCCAACTCAACTAGGATTAAATTTATGGAAATGAAGAATTTATAATTTTCAAAACCCAGATCTGAGTTACCTTCAGCTCCAGGCTTTGCAAACTTATTCAACTTTTTCACTTGATGCTGGAAATATTCTATGTATTTTTTATTGACCTGATTATTTTTACTGTTTCCTGCTAGCAGGTTTTTAGGTATTTATATTGTCACTTGGGGCTATGATATTTCAAATAATTTAGGTCACTCACAGCCTGTCCACAACCTGTGGGATACTCCGTGTCCTTGCCTGCTCCTTGGGAGTTCACAAAATGTCCCCATGGATTATAAATAATCCTTCTTAGGGCAGTAGATTATAGAAGTGATAAATTACTTGAAAGATACACATCTGGAATAAACAACATGAGGCTTGCATCCCTCAGATGGGCTGTGCTGCCTGAGCAGGCAGTGTTTTGTTCCAGTCAGTTACAAAGCTTGGAGAAAGTTCTTCTGTGCAGGTGTGTGTGAGGTGCTTTCTGTTATGGGATATTACCTGGTGTTGGAAGTCCAGCCAAACATAAGGACTCAGTGCTTTGTGAAAACCTCTGAGCACCTGACCATGGCAGGGGTTGCAGTGGGAGACTTTGGTGCATCACTAATTTCCAAAAACATGAGCACTGAGCCTAGGGGCCTCCAGTGGCAATGTGTGAGGCAGCTGGAGAGCTGCCCTGGGAGCAGGGGTGTCTCTGTTCCCCCAAGCCCTTTCATGGGGTGCTGGAGGAGAAGGTGCTGTACCGAGTATGTGGGGGGATCCTCCATGGGCTGCAGGTGGGTCTCTGCTCCACCATGGACCTCTGTCGGCTGCAGGGGCACAGCTGCCTCACCATGGCTGTACCATGAGCTGCAGGGGAATCTGCTCTGGTGCCTGGAGCTCCTCCAGCACTGACCTTGGTGTCTGCAGGGTTGTTTCTCTCACATATTCCCACTCCACTCTCTGACTGAAGTTGATGTTGTGCAGGGTTTTTCTTGTTCTTAAACCTATTATCCCAGTGGTGCTACCGTCTTTGTGAATGGGCTCAGCCTTGACCAGTGGCAGGTCTCTCTTGGAGACATGGGCTCTATTGGACATTGGGAAGCTTCTAGTAACTTCTCACTGAAGCCACCCTTGTAGGTCTCCCTGCTACTAAAACTAATAACTAATACACATGGAGACAATCATACTGCCAGTAGAGAAAATTTTCATATCTTTATATATATATATAAAATAAGAATACCAGTTCTAAATAAATACATTGTATGCATGGAATAATCTGTTTTGTATAAACAGGTTTCATGTCAGCAGATTATAGGTGTTTTAGTTTGTGTGAAAGTCACTGTGCTCAAACCGAAATCTTTAGAAGCCTGTACAAGACAGAAATGAAGACTGAATGATGTATCTGAAAACCTAGGAGGACTTCAGCTCCTCAGAAATCTGTCCAGAATGCTGTAAGTAACTACAGCTGCCCCTGCAGAAAGTGCTGCAGGAGTTCTGTTGCCCAGGGTGCCAGCCCTGCACGAGGCAGTGTGGTGACTCGTGAGCTCTGACTCAGCACAGCAGTGATGTGATGAAGAGCCCCATCTCCACCCTGATGCAATAGCCTGAGTGTTCCTGTGATGCACATCTGTTATTTGAAGAGCCATATTAGCAAATTTTTTCTGGAAAAAATCAAGTTTCTTCCCCCACTTCCATCCTGCTTAGGTTCTTGTCCTAGGTTGACCAGACTGAATGAAAACTGCCTTGTGCTCTAAATATTGTATCACTTTTTTTTTGCCTGTGATGATCCTCCCCTTCCTTAAGGAGGGAAAACACATTTGTGGGGATTCTTTTATGGAAGCAAAAGTTTTGTGCCCAGGAAGGTGAGGACAAGGGTAGGGAGGAATGGCTGGATCTGAGGTGGCTCTGGCTCTTTGGGTACCCAGTGGTTGCTCTCACATGCCTGGTTAGGGACAGTGTCCACCACAGCCTGCACCCAGGAGTTTGTGTCAGTAATAGCATGTTACCACATAAAAATTTACTCTATTCAGTGCTCTCCAAGTAACTGAAAACCCTACAGTATATCAGTGTCTTAGCCAAAGAGGTGTGCTTCTCTTTTACCTGATTTTAGTTACAACATCTACATGAGCAGTGCATATGTCCAAACTGTGAGTTCCCAGTTCATCCCAACAGTCATAAGGCATTCCAGCATGGCTGTAAGAGTGTGGGCACAGCTTTGAGGGGGAGCACTAGCCTGACCTGTGTGGTGTGGCTGCACTTCAGTCTTGCAAGGTGCAAAATGCAGTGTTAGGAAAAAAACCCAATAATGTCCAACTACGTGGCTTTGTAGAGTTGGGGTCGGCGAGCACGTCCCCAGTGCCTGCCCTCTATTTTCACTAAAACAGATGAATTTTAGAGTAGGTGCTGACCTACAAAACGTGGGAAGCCTTGCCTGCTACAGCTCCTAGGAGATTAGCAGAGGAGGCTGGATGTGGGGTGTGAAGGCATAATGATTTTTTTTAACTTGTTAGCCATTTAGAGTTCCAGCCTCATTAAATTTATGCACTACAACTCAGTGGCCTTTGAATGAATGGATTAATTCTGTGTTATTTTATCGCTTTCCTCCTGCACCCTGCAGCTGTGCAGTCTAAAGTTATCTTGTTTTCTCATTTTAAAGTGTTGTAAAGGAAACTCCCTGGAGATGATGCAGTGTGCTGAACACGAAAGCCTCCATTGAGCTCGATTGCTGCAAACAATCATCATAACAACTCCTCAAAGCTGTAGCTGGGGTCACACTTCACAGGGGATGTATTAACTGTAGGTGTCCCCTTTTTGCTGCTTCTCCCAGAGATCTCTGTGAAACACCTAGAAAGGTGCAGAGCATCAAAGCAGCAGCATTGATTTATGAGACTTAGGCTCATTTTTTGGGCTGAGATGACTGTGAATTGCACCTCTGGCAACAGTGTCAAAGCAGCTGCAGGTCCAGAAAATGGTGTGAAGAACCGGAATTTGTGCCCTTCATTGCCTTTATAGAGAAAATGCTGGATATTGGGTTCTTTGTAAACAGAGATCTCTCACGCTGAGCACAGAGTATCTCAGGCCACTTCAGCTCAGTGGGCACTAGAAGAGTTGTGGTAATGTTGCTGTATTCTCACAAAAATCTCCCATCTACTTTGACATAGCATTTGAAAAGCCTTTCTGGCTTTCTTTTTTTCCTGCTGGATAATGAAAGTTTGATTTGATTTTCAGGTCGAGAGTCATTCAGACCAGTAGTTGGCAATTCAACACGTCCATGAAACATCCTTGACTTTTCTGGGGAAGGGACTGAGTTGTAATAAATGTTATCTCTTGGTCCTGGCCAGCCCTCCCCTGAAGCCTGCTGGAAAGAAATTCTGGCAGCATTTCTAGGGTGCAAAACTCTTCTTGGTGAAATTGTGCTGTAGGACCCTTCATCTCCCTCAGCCTTTTCTTTCCTGTGGGCTTCATCTGCCACGTCTCACGTTCTCTGCATTTGTGTTTCAGGTGAAGGGGGACCTCCCGGGGGCATTGGGGTGGGGACAGGTCTCAACCAGCACTGCCAAAGCTGGAGGAAACACAGGAAACAGAGGCTCCTCCCTGGAAGATGAGCATCGGGTACTGTTAAAGAGGGTGAAATTCACTTTGTGGTGTTGGCAGGATGGTCATCAGTTGGAGGGAAGCTCCCCTGATGCCACTTCAGGATTTCAGAAGCTGAGCAGAAAATGCAACAGAATCCATGGAGCCCTTTCCACCTGGTTGCTGTGTACTGTATATTCTGACCTACCAAAAAGCAAGTTACATATTTTGCTTTATCCAGAAGTTTTATTTAAGTTCAAACCTCTCCTCTGATAAATCTGGGATAGCAACTCTTCCACTCAGCTTTTTTCTTCCTATAGAATTTTAATATGAATGATTTCATAGTTGGAGATTTCAGACCTCTGTGCAAGCTCCCCTGTGAAATGAGCACTCTGCCCACAGCCTTGGAAGCAGGGCAGCCCACACAAGCAGGGGAATCACTCTGGTTTGTTTAGAGGACACTGGAGGCAGGAGAAATCTCAGAGATCCAGAAAGTTTGTCTTGGCTCCTGGTCTAAGGGACCTTGAGGGTACATAATCTCCTCCCAGGAGGATCTCTGTGGACACACACACTGCACAGTCACAGGGCAGCTGAGCTCTCCGCGGCCTCAGTGCTGTGAAATTGGAACACTGTTGGGGCTGCCATGAGGGCAACGATGAGCCACCTTTCCTCCAAGCCAGCCCAGCCTCTGGCCCCTGCTGCCCAGCTGCTGGGCACGCTGTGTATTTTGTTTAGGCTGGGTGCCTCCTATTGCCTTGTAGGATTCATTCCTCTTCCCTATGGCTGATACCACTTTGCTACTAAGAGTAAACCTGTCGTCCTCCTGCCTCTTGACAGCTACAGGTCCTTCCTGCAGCAGGAGGACCAGTTGAGAAGCTGAGTCCCAGGAAGGCACCCTCATGCTTGCTTTCCAGGAGTAAACTGCAGCCTCAATCCAAATGTGCTGTAACATTGCTTAGACTACTCCCTCTCTCTGTAGGCAATGAGTAAACTGCTCACTGAGATTATTTTCTGTTAACAGGTTTGAATAACTGCATTGATTTTATGCTGCTTTGGGTTTGTTACCTGATAGCCTGACATCCACATGTAGGTAAATGTGGAAAATAAATTACTCACCAGTGCTCATGGGCTGTAACTCCAGGTCTATGTGTGGGCTGACAATGGCACTTTAACGGGGAGCTTGTTTATGAGGAGCTGGATGATAGACCTGCAGGAGGGAATTAGATTCAATGTCTCCTATACCTGTTGATTGAATCAGGCTGAGATGCTTCCAGGGAGGGTGCATTTAGACAACATCAAGGCTTGGTTTGCATCTCTGTACAGCCCTGGGTGAAAGCTGGAGCCGCGCCTGTGAAATCCCGAAGGCAAGCGATGAATCAGCTGCATCCGCCCCTTGCAGCTGCTCCCGTGTCGGTGTGTGTTCGGCAGAGGTGGTCTCAACCCGGAGCTGCAGAGGATCAGGGCAGGACAGGCTGCGGGCGGTCACGCCTCTCCCAGGACCCAGGAAAGCAGCAGACCCGCTTCTGCAAGGTCACGCGCTCCTGGGACACAGCGCTGTCAGCCCCATTTAGGGTTATGCTGGCAGACTGGCTCTGTGATAGTGCCTGAGTTCCTGCAGAAACCCCTCCCTGCCAGGGCAGAGAGAGCATCCATCTCTGCCAAAATTAGCCCGAAGAGAAGGGCCCTTAGTACAGAACACCAGCGGGATGATCAAGCCCTTTGTTTTCAGGAAGGATATGGCTGTCATCTTACAATTAAGCTCTGGAAAATGATCTGCATTATTAGATGGAGTTTGTAGTGAGGACACAGGATTTTTGATCTTAAATTTGAGTACATTAAAGCACGTGTGGGTAATTCATAAACAGTTGTTAAATACCAGTCTTTGGGAAAAGGCTTAATGCGGCAGTCATTAAAACAAATATTAGGTTAATGCACAAAAATCTATTAGTGTAGCAATGGTTTTCTGGTTTTATTTTGGCATTCTGTCTTACAATTACCTTTGGCTTATTCTTAACCTGGAACGCTAACCTTAATATTCACAGACGTAAATAGTGTTACATAGGACTTGGAGGGACCGTCTGGAGAGTCTTCAGTACAACTTTAAGACAATCTACTTAATCTCTGAGAAATATTTGTGTAACCTCTTCTTAAAACCTTACACAAAGATTCCCTCAACCATTAAAAAAAGAAATTGTGTGTCAGGCTCTGGACTGTGCCCATTCCAACTGAGGTTTTACCAATGTTGAAGAAAAAGGAATAATAACCTGCCTTATTAATGCAGCCCATGAAATCTGCCTCCTGCTCATCAGCATTGCTTTGCAAACTTCAGTTGGAGATGACTCCTAATGCTTTTCTATGTATTGCTGCTTGACTAGTCATCACTGACGTTGTACCGTATATTTGATTTTGTCTTCCTTGGTGTAGGGATTTGCATGTGATAAAACACTTTGAACCATGTCAGACAGAAAAGATATATATCAGAAGCAAATATGGCTTTGAAAGTCAATGTAGTTTCTAACGCACAGTCGGTTACCCAGTGATAGCTGCTCCAGTAGCAACGGAGAGATTTCATTTCCGTTTGGTAAGTGCTGTGCGTTTTGTTTCTAACAAATATAAATAACTGCAGTAGGTTCATTTTCAGTGAGCCGTGAAGCTACTGTGACCTGTTGTTCCCAGTACACACTTGAAGGTGGATATATTCATATTGCAGACTTTAAGAAATTCTGCGCATTTATTGGTACAGTAATTTTGGGGTTTGTGGTGATGCCTTAGGTTTTAACTTTTATATTTTTCAAATTCTGTATTCCCAGTGTGTAACTCTGCAGTGTCCTGTAGCCTGGGAGCTGCTGCTCTCTCATGCTGAGACAGACAGAACAAAGCCTCTCCAGGCTGCTCTCCAAGGACACCCAGCCCGGCCTAGGCCCAAAATGTGTAACCCAGCATCTTGAGAAGGGGGGCAAGCTGAGGGGAAATTCCATCATTAGCTAAAGGTTAATTGGTGAAAGTGTGTTGATATGCAAATGGACCAAAGCTATAAAAGTGTGAAGAACTCGTGACTCGGGGTCCATCTTGGGTGTAGCCTTTGGCCTGCCCAGGGTGTACCTCTGAAGGCCTTTCAAATAAATATCCACGTTTATTCCCTTACTCCTGTCTAGTCCCTGTTTCTAGGTTGGCTTCTTTAGGCATCAGTGGCATACAGGAAAAGCCCATGAGACAAGTTATACTCTGATTAGCAGTGTCTTCTAATTGGTTACAATTAGCTAAAGTAGTTTTCAGTACTTGTTTTGACACAAACTTCTATTAATATTAAAACTTGAGCCCAATGATATGTTCAGCTTTGTGACACCAACCAGGGAAGAGAAATTGCACTGAACATGGAGTAATATTTTAAATGTGGTTGAAAGATCATTCCAACACTTGAAGAAACTACAAGAGAGAGCTTTAGACTTGCTTGAATTTCTTGATATGTGATCTCCATGCATGGAGCTTTTGTTCTGGTTTTGGGTGTAAAAACACCCTGGTAATGTGCAGATGTGGGTGTTAACTTCAGCCTCAGACAGCTGCAGTGTTAGTAAATAGGAATAGGATGGGCCACAATAATTTATCAACAGTCTTGTTTTCAGGCTGCTGTTGCAGGCTGAAGGACCCCTTTGTGCAGCAGCATAATAACCAGCGGGCAGATGACTTTGACTCTCTCACTCTCAGGAGCACATGAATAAGACCTAATGAAAATAGCTGGGAGACAAGAGCGAGAGCTGCCTCCTGCTGCCAGCAAAGCCTGGCCTTTCTAACACCCCACACATCTGTAACAGGCCACATCTACAGCACAGCACACAGAGCCAACAGCTGTAAACAATGGTGTCAGAGCACAATGTGGGCTGTATGCATGTTTATTCCAGATCAATTAACACAGGCCTGTTCTTCACTGCAGCAGAGAAAATAAAGCAATTCTTTGTCACCCCGCAACAGCCTGTTTGAAAAACAGCAGTTTTAACCAAGGATGTTTGGAAATTAGATATTAGTGGTGATGAGAGGATCTCCCACAGTTTTATATTTCACTGTCATCCTTATTTCATGGAAAGATGGAGGGTATCTAAGTATGCCACTCATGACAAATGCAAAGGGCTGGAGACAGAAGTAGATCCAGTCAAAATTTTTGGTGATGGTGTCTTTATAGCCTCTAATAAAAATCTTTAATTCCCTGAAATTATATTTGCATTTTTGCTCAAAAAAGGAATGGTCTTTTACCAATACTTAAAACCTGCACCCAATATTAAGACAAATAGACTGAGGAAATCCCTCCCTAGCAAAATAAAATATCTTTAAATTGCTATGTTCAGTCTCATAGCTAAGCTCCAGCTGAACACATCAAAATCAATGGAATATTTGCCTTATAGATCTCACCAGCCACTAGCACGAGTAGACACAAAACTTGCAGTATTAATTATAAAATGTAAGTGCAAAAATAGTTCAGTTTTACAAAATACAGTTGTGATAGATGTGTGGTGTGATGACAGCCTATGCAAGAGTTATCCTGGAAAAATATACGGTGCCTTCTTCACCCATGTACACGAAAGAAGATGTGAAACAGGATTAGGTATGAGGTAATGACTGACATGTGGGGAGTATCATATGGGAGCAAACCAGAAAGGCTTTATTTGTGCAACTTGGAAAAGGGCAAGAGGAGCTGTGATCACTTTAAATTAGATCAATTAGGGAAAAAAACACCATGACTATTTTGGTTCAAATAAAAAGCTGTCATGAAGAGAATTCAGCATAAGGTAGCCACAAATATAAAATGGAAATAAAATCATGATTTCTAGCCTTCACCAAAAAAAAAGAAAAATGGGATGGGCAAATAAGAAATTTTAAAGCAAGTGTTTATCAACTGGAACAAAGGGCGTAGTGGGACAAAACTCAATGGCTGTTCTTTGTTAAGGAAAACTTGAAGCCTTTCTGTTCTTTAAAAAATGGTAGGTGCAGCAGTTCTTGAAAAACATTCATTGCTTATTGAAGAACCTTTTATGCTCAAGGGACCAATATACTTAACGTTAATAGGTCTGCAATAGCAGCGCCTGTGGTTGTGTCACGGTTCACACGGAATAACAGCCCTGCCACTCTTTGAAATATGTGGGAAAACTTCCACTGGCTGTACTTGCAGTAGCCCTCCGCTGGGAATTAGGCAATAGAGCATCCATCCCTGTCGACTTTGCAGCCTCAGCTGCGTTTGACAAAGCACTCTGAGCAGGCAGACATGGAAGGGCTGAGGCTGCTGTGGCCAGAGTCTGGCAAAGAAATCCAAACAATCTGTTCAGCTGGTTTTCCTCCTGTTTATTGTGAATTACCTGTGATTAGATGGTTATAATGAATTAACTCAGCCTTCAGAATTCCTTCATAAATGCTTTATAGAGAAAAATTCCTAGTCTGAAGCATTTACTTTGACTTTGTGGTGACGTTCATCCCAATGAGTTGAGCCCCATCTCTGTGTCCTGGTTAGGAAGACCAGAGGACTACAAGTGATGCTGCAAGTTGTAGCCTAAAGGCAGAAGAGACAAATGTTGCAAGCATCATGCTTCCCATTTCCAGGTTTTTGGGAAACTCCTATACCAAATTGGACTAAGCATTGCCAAAGCCTCCATGTAAAGCCCAGTTGTGCACAGTTTGAAAAACAGTAGGAGTTATGCTAAAATCAACTGAAAATATCAGCTACACAAGCAAGCATATGCTGTAGTTATGTTTTGATACTACTGTCTTTTCTGCTACTGTAAAAATTTATAGTAGCATCTAATTGCATTAAATTAATGAAAATCTAATTTCATTAAATTAATATGTATTACTGTTGTTTCTAGCAAATATTTCAAAATTGAACTTCATTTACTTTAATTTTATTATGATTTTATTATTCTTATATCAAGGTTTTTTTAGATTGAAGTACCTTTCCATAACAAAGGAAAAAAAAAAAGGTTTATCTTTCTATCTTCTAGTCATCTCCTAGAAATTAAATTAGTGTATTCTGAATAGACACTTTGGAAGTAAGTATTCAAAGCAAACTTGTCAAATGATTATTTTCGGGTGCCGGGGACCAAGGTACTAATTACTTTTCCTTTGCTATCAAAGCTGTATCTGAAAATTGAGCAAAGCATTTATAGACAGGTTTTTCCCCATATCCCATAACTAAAGGAATATCCAGCATCACTTGTGAAAGATGATTAGCATGCAGGGAGTCACCTTTCCCTGTGTTAGCACAATGCTCAGAACAATTAGGCACCTGAGCGCTACTATAGCAGACACGAGTAGCAATGATGTGATAAGTAGCCCATTAAAATGACAGTCGATGCCATATGAATAATTTCCTTCTCATTTGTCACCAGTCGCTGCAGGAACTTCTTTGTAAAGGCAGCTCCTCCAGAGATCTTGCCTGGCTGCAAGGCCCAGAGATCGGGTTCGGACCGCAGCGAGCATCTGGCAGCAGCGTGCTGTGCAGCGAGCGCTTGCAGCTGGCAAGGGCCAACGTGCCCCCTTGAGTCGTGTTCTGTCTCCGGTGGCTTGGTGGCACTTCTGAACGCGATCTTGGGTCAGCCTGCTTCTGCTGCAGCTTATGTGTTTGTGTGTATATAACAAACACTGCCGGGAGTGGAAGAAAACGATGTGCGATTTCCTGCCGGCCTCTGGGAACACGCTGCTGACGTGTGATGTGTAAAGCAAGAAGAAAGATGGGGGTAGCTTGGCGTAGTTTACAATCACCACGTCTGGGCAGAGCTGAAGGCCTTTTTCCGTGCAGCTCTGCACACCTCAGCGCCGTCCCGTGCTGAGCACAGAGCCGCGGGGCCGCCGTGTCTCCTGCGACTGTGCCGAGCTCTGGGAGCCTGCCGGGGTCCGGGCGGCGCCGGGAGCAGCCCCGAGGTGAGCGCCGTGCCCGCTGCGCTCTGCCGAGTGCACGGGAAGCTGCTCCAGCCCGGCGGCTCCTTGTCTTGCCAGGGGCGCGCTCCTAAAAGCCAGGCTGCTGAAAGTGTAATTATAACTCTGCAGCACAGAATGAGCTCCTGCTCGTTTCCCTCTGTGAGCTGGGTGTCGTGCTTCTTACCAACCCAGTTAGGCTGGCACAGGTAGGGATTGGAGCAGGAACCATGGTGGGATTGAGAGACAATCCCTCTGTCTGTGCATGGTCCTGGTGGAGTCTCAGCACAGCCTTTGGGGAGACCTGTGGATTTACCCCAAATGTTTTGTGCATTATATTCCTCATTTGTATACAACTCGGAGATAAGAGACAAGCTGTGAGGAGAGCCTGACTCTCCCCACTTGTTAGGATAGCTCTGGAAGACGTGGGAGACCTTGCTCCAGTTGTTGCTTGACATCCTATCCTAGCAGAACATCTCAACATGCAGGGTTTGGCAGGACCCTGGCTGCAGCTGCTCAGCCCCATGCGCTATCTGCTGAATAATTGCCCAATGCACCGGGGCATTGCCTGTGCTCACCCCATCATGCCAGCCAGTCACAGACAATCCCACGCTCCTCAGCGCGTGCTCGGCAGGTGCAAGACACTGAGGCTGTGCAGCCTGGGAAGCCTCTGGATTGCAATTTATATGCATAGATATATTTTAGTTCAAGGAACCGGTGCTTATCTATTGATTACAGCTCACAAACACATACTTTCTGAGCCATAATGAAGCTGTGGAGTCATGTTGCTTGATTTAAACCTCGAAAAAAGCAATTGGCTCTGAAGCCAAAACCCGTATTTTGCAGAAATAAAGCACCTTTCCTGTCAGAGTTCTTCAAAAGTTCTAATTGTATAATTTGCCCAGAGTTACACAACATTAACTTTGTATGGTTTTTTTACAGAAAGGAGGGGTAATTATGTGAATATCCAATGCAATTAGTTGATAGAAATATGTCTTGTGGCAATAAAGAAAAGCAAATAATGTCCTTCCTTGAGGTAATGAATCAGTTAAGAAATTGTAAAGCAATAAATATACCAGACTTTGGATCTAACAGGGCATACTGGGAAAAATGAGGCTGTTAGAGTCACAGTTCTAGAATTGTTAAATTTTTCTGAGATAGCAACAGAAAAAGAGAACTCAACTAAAAATAGAATAAACAGAATATCAATGTTGCATACCTGATAATTAAGAAATCAATAACAATACTCAATGGTGTGACAAGCTCAGCTGCTTCTGACATTTCTAGGACCTGAGACTCCAAACTTCTATGTAAACCTGGGTTTTTATTCATATCAGCATGATCGTTGTTGTCAGGGAGACAGTCACTCATGTATTGTTGCCACACAGAGCATTTTAATCATCCTTTCTGCAAACAGAATTTCTGTGTTTAAAATAGCAGACAAAGGTTCCTTTTTTCACTTACTTTCCATCTAGATATTGCAGTTAGACAAGAGTCCTGTGTCAGATCACGTGCGAAGAAGGGAAAAGTCATTTCAGAGAGAAAAGAGGCACCTATTATTAGTGTTCCCAAGACACACTGTTGTAAGACAAAAAAATTGATTTTTTTCATTCTTAATACATTCTGTGCCAAGGCCTGTTATTTTTGCTGTTAGCTTTTCACATTTGCTTGACTGTTTTGTTATATTTTTTATTACAGCTATAACCACCTATTACCAAAAAATAGATTAAAAAAAAAAAAGCAGACAGGTAGGAAGACTTTTGAGTCTCCTGTTGAATTCAACAGCAATTGCCAAAGACTAGAATGTCATAGAATTTTGGGAACCCTGACTGCTGCTCATGTGTTTTTAGTATTACTGAATAATTTATATTTTGAGGGGAAATGTGCAGTCTTTGTCACCTTTTATTTTTGTCTTCTCTAGAAATTTAAATTTCTCAATGAGACAGTGTGGAACTGCCAGAAACATAACTGGAATTGTACCATAATTTCAACCCTCGCAATTTAAAATTTCTGCCTGTCAGTGCAGAATAATTGCTTCTCCAAAGACTCTCACAATTCACCTGCAGGTTCAGCCTTTCAACCCCACCGCTGAGTCCCAAAGACATGAGGGCTGTGATGAGGTTTGCATCATTCAGGGCCAAAATAAACACACAGAAAATATTCTGAAGTGGATGGATTCTCCCATCCCTGTGCACTGTGTCAGTGCTGAGGTACCACGGGGAACCTCAAACCACGCTGAGCCAGCAGCTGCCCTCTCACCCAGGGTTGTGTGCGTGTGCCAGAGCCAGGCTGGGCAGGACAAGGGGGTCCTGGTGACAATTGTGCTACCAAAAGATGGGGGAGAGGTGGGCTCTCTGTGTTCATTGCCACACCTGAACTCCTGCTGACCCCCAGCAGAGACATGAATCCTTTTTGTACATGTAAATAATTAACTAATGGGCTCCTGGTGAGTGGAGCTGGGAAATGCAGAGTTTGTGTTGGGTTCTGCAGCTTGTTCTCCTAGTGGCCACTGGCAAGTGAGCCAGATCCTGTCTCCTACCTGTCTGTAAAAACCATTTATTACTTGTCTTGTGGGCACCTTACAAGGGTTGTTTAGCTAATACTTGTGAAATGCTTTGAATGCAAAATGTGTTGGACAAGAGCCTGCTTCTTTCTCAACTCTGCTTTCTGAGCTGACTATAAGCAGATATTGGGAGTGGTTTTTCAGAGCTATGCAGTTAGAATAAATAGCTGTTGGTGTGTGTTTACAGTTTGGGTTTTTTTGTTTCCTTTCCTGCCCCAGGTTATTTGAGTAAGTTCTCCAGGAGGATGACAAAGCAGGGAGAATTGAGAGTCTCACAGGAAAAGCTTGCCCAAAACATTAAAGAAACTGGGCTAAACCTTGGTATCAATGTCAATATTTCTTTTTAACATTGTTTTGGAAAGAAGGAATTGCAAGGATAAAATATTTAATTTTTCTTTTGAGGTGGGTGAATCTGTAAAAAAATTGTTTACTGCCTCAAAACTATAAAGTGCATCATCTTAAGCTCATATACAATGTTGCTCGGTAGGCCATACCAAAGAGAGAGGCTTGGCTGGTGTATTAAACTAATCTTGGGGGCAGAGTGGAACTTGTGCACTGAAATGTGCCATATGTGCCAGTTGCCCATAGAATATAATCTCTTTTCATTGTGCCCACTGTGTTTATCAGACTGTAGCATTTTTCTGATGTAGATTCCCTTTTTGCCTGTTTGGGGTTTAAGACTGTAATTCTACTGCCCAGTAACCAGTGCTCATCTCTGCTCACCTACCTTCAATCTGACAAATTGGTGCCACAATTATGTAACAGGGTCCCTGTCATAATCTGCACAAGTATATTATGGCATTCTTAGCAGATGAAACTCTTTTTTCCCTAGACAGTAAACTTCCTTGATAACAAAGGTCGGGAAAAAACCAAACAGCTGTGCATAAACAAAGCTGTCTCCATGTTTAGTTTGGATTTGATTCCTTGAGAAAACATGTGTAAGGAGGGTTATGAGCTGAGACTATACAAATAAAATGAACTTTTATCATTCTGTTACAGAACTGTTCAAATGAAAGGCAAAGAAAGATCTGATAAGGAACGAAAGCTTAATGTTCCATTTCAGGTGAAGCAAAGCACTTCAAAATACATGACCAGGCAAGCATCAAAACCAAAAGAAAAATTTTCACTCTTCTCTACTTCTTATTTTTCTATTTTGCCTTCTTCTTAGAAGTAATATTTTCATGCTGTGGCACTCTGGCATAACTTTTGCACAGTATCCATTTTGATTATCTCCTCTGGGCAGACTTGGGCCCAGGTTCCACGAGTAATTTATTGCTCAAGCAACAAGAGAAACCCACGTTACTTGCAAAATGCACAGCTTTACTCACCCTAAATGTAATTCATCTCACTGTAAGGCAAAACTTTCATGATTCTGAAACTAATAATATAGTCATCAAAATGTCTTCCAAAGTACATGAAGTGGCAAATGTCTCTGTAGATTTAATATAAACTGAGACTACTTTCAATAAAAAGCCACCAGAATTTTCCAAGCCAGTGGGGACTCACATACTGTGTAAAAGTGTAGAATGTCAATAAAATGAACTTGGCAGGACCATTACTTTCCATTCCAGTATAAAATCTGGTTTTGCTGATTAAGGAGGTCAATAAGGAATTCTGAAGTCTCCAAACAATTGTATTATTTGTCATGGCTGTTTGTCTGAGTTGGTAACATTGGCAGACTAGGAAAGCAAGGCTAGGTGTACCTCATCTTGTAACTATTCTAAAGTGCAGCCTAAGCACTGAATTTCTAAGTCATGTTGTATTTTATCAGGCTAGATTCTCCTCCTAATTACACTGGCATAAACAGTTGTAGCTTAATTGAATTAAGTTGAATTGAATAATAGCTGTGAGAAGAAAGCATATCTCATTGAAGTCACAGTCCAAATTAATGTTTTAAAACCTAACCCAGTACACTCAGAAGTTATGCAAAGTGCTGAATGTTGTGAGTTCATGTAGAAATTCAAAAGACTTGCATTACATTGGTGGCAAATGCCCATTTGGAGCACATTAGTAACCTGCTAATTCAACTGTGTGTTTTTGTGTGATGTTCTATAAGCAATAGAGATGTATGAAGTTTATAAATCAGATTAATTTGCTCATCTAGCAACAGAATCTACTCCCCTTAATTCTTCTGAGAAGCACTTTAGACCGTGCATTGCTGCAAGGGATTTCAGGAGCATTTAAGACATAAATTGTGCAGCTGGGACCTGATCCTTTGGGGTAGCCAGCTTTGGATATGGACTTGTCCTGTTTTCAGAGAGAGTTCTTGGAATAAAATACATCTTGGTGAAGGCCAACACAGCATAGTGACAGACACAGCAAACATGGTGCACAAAAATGCATCATCAGTCAAAAGGAAAAGAAGTAGCAGGCAAATCTGTAAGCTGCAGCTATAATATTTCATGCAAAGTGCTTTAAAAACATTAGTTCAGACTCAGAGCCTCCTTGAGGAGTGAGGAAATATAATCATGTCAGAGATAATTGCTCCTTATTTAGGATCATACACTTAGTGGCAAAGTGAGGACTAGGCGTTGGAAACCCCAAGCACACAAAATGCTTGAGGATATTCCTGGTAAAACAGCAGTGATCTGATTTAAAAAAAAATTGAAAAATCAAATATCACAGAGATATGTGAATGACTTTTTAACATTCCATTGAGATGCCTCAAAGTGAGTTTGAAAGATGAATATGGTACAAACAAACTTGACCCTCAGTGGATGCATTGTTCACTCCCTTGCAGGCTCACCTGAGGCACTCAGAAGAGCTGGAAGGTTGCTGAAGGTATCCTGGGGGCTATCCCAGCACAGCTGCAGCTGGGATGCTCCCCTAAAATAGCCTATCAATAGGCACCGTGTTCTCTCCTCAGCTGTTCCAGTGGCAGCGTAACCAGGGCTGCCCTCACAGGGCTGCTGCTAATCCTTGCTGGGGCTATACATACTGTGCATGCAATCAGCTGCCATTCAAACTCGCTCATAGGACGTCCCCTGTGGAAATAAACTGATAAATTATTTACTGTGCAGGCAAGATGATACTGAATAGCATGGCAGCTAAATATTGTAGTTACACTAAGTTCCTGTGAATAGGACATAACTTATTCATAGTCAGAAAGAGCAAGAACTCTTTCACAAGCTAGATTTTTGTCAGTCATGATGATTTTCCATGTGTTCTGTACTATAGGAAGTCCTCTTTGAAAAGGGGACAGTAAATTATTTACTGTGCAGGGAGGATGATCCTAAATGGTACAGCAGAGAAACCGTGTAGCTGCAGTGAATTCACATGAGCATGATGTTCACGAACCATTAATTTAGTCTGGCTTCCGTGCCAAACTGGTGATCACCGACAGCCCACGTATGCTTTTCAGCTGGGAGACAGAGCTGTCTTCTGGAGAGCAGGCACAGGTTAGCCCTTCAAAATCTGCAGCACCTTCACGTCGGTCCAAAAAACAAGTTACTCTTGCTTGTGTAAATCCACAGGAGGTATCTAAATCATTATGGTCTCTCTTGGTAGTGCTCTGCTTTTTTAATTTGTTGTCGTCTGGGGCCAGACCCTGCCTCTGGTGGCCAAAGACTTAATCATCGTTCTGCAAGGTGATGTATGTGCTGCTGAGTGCTGGCTGCAGGACATGGCCCTCTCAGGGGGTGTTTTGAGGTGGAATTGCACCCTGCAGCTCATGTTCAGCACATTGTGTACATGGTATAGGCTGCCACAGACACTGATATAAGGTGACGTATCATTAACCAGAGTTACTGTTTAAAAGGGAAGAGAGAAGAGAAAAATACCAGCAAAGACAGCAGGTGGTATCTTGGATACTGAAATGAGTGGACTCAAGTGCTCATCCACTATAATGGCAGAATATCCGTTTTGGACACCAGATTCTCAAGCTGCAAAGGCTTGTTGTCGTCAAAACCATTTTCCCATTCTTTTATACAGAAGGGTTTTGAGGTGTCTCTGATAATTATTGTGGTTCCTGCACCGTGCTCTAGGGCACCTGGAGCCTGGCTCAAGGAGGGAACTGTCCTTGCTGCAGCCCTTAAGCCTGTGCTTTTGTCCCTCACTGTGGGAAGAATGTGAAATATCACTGGTCACAACCTTTTTCAGGAATGAAACAAGGGAAATTCACTTTCCACTTTCTCATGCCTGTCTTTGTATTTCTTTAGATGCTTTCTCTGTCTTAAGGACTTTTGCATATCCTGCCTCTAATTTGTAGTGTGGTGGTACTAACTTACTTGGGAGGCTGAGAGCTCCCATCTCTCGTGCACAGATGCAAGAGGTGGCATGGTGAAGCTAAGCAACACAGCTTGTGATTATCTCTGGTGACTGGACAAACCTCCCTCCCTTCTGTAGCACTGCTGAGGAAAAGGACTTGTCATCCTCTTTATAATTTAATGTAGATAAAGCAGCATGAGAATCAGTGTAAATGCAAATGGGAGAATGTTTACCTGCAGAGAGTTAAAGTCTTCTTGTCCCCTTCATTCATGTAATCCTAAATATAAATGTGTTTATTGAAGATAAATTAGCTATCACAGTTAATTTATTCTGCATGCGTCTTATTAGCTATGTTAATTCCCTTAACTCGTCCCACCACATTTCTCCTCTTTGCATCAATTCTGTTTTGATTTTCTCAGCACTGGTTAGAATAGGTTTAAAAACATGACTGCTGTGTTAAAATATTCCTCAGAAACAGCCCTGTGCTTACTCTTACCTGTGTAGCATTGCTGTCTTACAGCACGGAGCTTTTGTGGTTTGTTTTCACTTTATGGACCCTCTTGAAAACATAGAGTTTTTTGGTTTTGCCTTATAATTTCTGGACGTATCTGTATTTGCTTGCTTGTCTCCTACTTTTATACAGTAAAAGCCTCCACTGAGGCCCTGAGCCCAGTCTCGAGGGACTGTGCATGCCTTTCTAGGATGCAGCAGGAAGAGAGATGCCTTGCTGAATATTTGTAAGAAAAGGTGCCATTTCAAGTAGATTAGAAGAGCACGTAAAGCAACGTTGAAGTCATTTACTAAGGGCTAAGGCACCGCTGCACTCCATGCAGAATACTTAGGGAGATAGCATTCCTCTCCCACTTTGGAAGTTGTAAGCTGATTTTGCACATGTGCTTGTTGTTCTGTTTTTGACTGAATGCCTTGTACAAGCAGATTTTCCCAGGAGATTTCTGGGTAGCTGTGTGCTGCTCACTCACCCTTAGGTGCTGCTGTGTGTCCGCTGTGGGATGCCCCCCCCCAAGCTGTGTTGTCCATGCCTGATTTACAGCACGACTCTGCACCTGGGAGCTCTGGCTACCTTCCCATGGCACTGAAAACTTCATTTTGGATGTGAGGCTGCTTCACGTTTCCCAGGGAGCTCGCTAAAGCCTTGCAGTATGGAGTTGTTGGCTACGTGCTACACTGTCAAAATCTAATTGCTGTACCCAGCGAGAGCTAAACCATGGCTCTCCCTGCAGATGACAAGGCTGCTGGCAAGGAGGTCACCCTGGCAACGCCACTCCTGGCTACCTGCTGAGGATGGCTGATGAGAGCTCGCCAGGCACCTCTTGCACTGCAGCAATGGGGTTTTGCTCACTCAGGCTATATCCAGCAGCTCAGGGAGAAACCTAGAGAGGCAAGGAAATCCTGCTTTCCTTAAGACTGTCAGACCCTCGGGGACTAGGAAAGGAAAGGAGAGCCAGTGATAACCATTGCTTTTCCAAAGAGTGTTGTTTCTGACCTGTCACTCTTTTGGTAAAAGCTGTGACACATTCAAAATGCCATGGAAAGTATTTTAGTTCTCAGCTATTACAGATTTTCTACAGATTTAGCTGGAAACCAAAATCATCCTGCAGTGGGAAGAGGGCATTAAAGCATAGCAGGGATCCAAGTCTCAGCTGGCCCATAGCTCTGAGGGGATGCAGCAACCCAGCACCTCACAGCAGTTTGGTGAGTGACCAATGCTAAATGCTCAGCCAGAGCCACCAAAGCCACAAGTGCAAGTCTCTCTGTCGAATACCTGGACAGCCTGACCTTTATGAACTGTAGCTTAATATTTTATAGCTGTATTTCAGAAGCTTTGTTTTGCTTTTCTGCCCTTTTTTATTAGCCACATAGGTGTTTATTAACTTTTTTGCGAGTAGGGCTTGAGGTTTCTGATGCCCTTTCCATGGGAAAAGAGGATATTTCATAGTCATGACCTGTACAACTCACTGTTATCTATTCAGGTAAACATTATCCTTTTGGATTTTTGGCTTGAGCCCCCTGTAGTGCAAAGGTGTTACCCATGATCACTCCATGAAGGACATTAGACAGCCTTTCAGCAGAGCAGAGCTTTTCAGCTCTTTCTCTAGAAACAGTTAAACCAGTGCAGACTCTCAGCATCTGAATGAGGCATCTGCATAGCTGCTATTTCAAAAGCATCTTCAGCTTCAGAGCAGAGATCACAGATGGCCCAGTGAGACACTTCAAGGCAAATCTGCACTGTGGAGCAAAGCCCTGCTCCTCCTTCAGATGGGGAATCTGCCCCTCTTTCAAGTCTGTTCTTACAATAAGCTAGAAAAAGCCAGTTCGGGTGTCAATTCATGTTTGCAAAGTATTTCCATGAGAAGAAAAACAACCCAGGAAAACAAGCAAAACCAATCAGCCCTGTGCCTGTCAGGTGCATGTGCTGCCTGAGTGAGCAGGTCAGGTGAGGGGAAGATGGGCAAAGGTAAGTTTTTATAGGTACGATGTCACACGTGCTTAGCTGGCAGATGCAGGTGCACATCTCTTGCCATTTGCCTGTTCTGAACGTGGCCCTCTGAGATCTAAAATCTCTTGCTGTGTTTAATTTACAAAACTCTCTGCTAATATTATCCCCAAATGCTTCTAATGGAATTACTTAAGCTTCGGTTTCACAGGTTGTTATCTGTCTGTAGAAATGCAGCTTGAGAGATAATTTTCTGACACTTGAGGCAAAACCTACTGGCTTGATTCTAACATGTACTTCTAAGCAAAGTGAGTGGTATTAACAGCTCTGATCTATATAGTCCTTAATTTAAACGCCCTCAAACATAAACTTTGATACATAGGTTATGAATGGCAAGTGCCATATTTTAATGAATTTACAAGATAGAACTAAAGACTGTTTGGGTAAACTGGAAGTCATTGCATTCATAAAAAGCATGAGCAGATGAATGGATTTTTTTTTTTAATGAGATCAAAACCAATATATGCTAGAGGCTTTCTAACTTCACTGAGGAAATACATTTTGATCCAATAGTGACTTGCACATCTCTTCTTAAAAGGATAGGCTTTAACTCTGATTTTAATCAGACTTGCAGCAGCAAAATATTTTCCGCATGGATGTTTAGGAAGGTTGTATTTCAATAGTTAAACATTATACAGGACATAGTATTGATGATACCTTTATAATTATTTCTCAGAAAGTTAACAATAGCATAGCTTTCTGCAGTTGAATATTTATCTAGACAAGGTTATGCACAGACCCCAGCAGAATAACTCTCTTCTGTCATTATAAAAAAGAAAAAATAAATCTGTTCTGTGCTTGGATTCATGGGCAGAGTGGGAAAGTTCCAAAACAGGCACAAAGCATTGCAAAAATTTAAATTGAGAGAATCGCATTGCAGGCTCCAGTTTTCACAAACAACACAATCTAGTGAGTTAGAGCAATTAGTAGCTGTGTGAGGATGTCCTCATCTTTAATGAATCTCTGATAGCTGCTGCTTCTCCGCAAGACCTCATTAAAGCCTTGCAGGCTCGGAGCTAGGAAGAGATTGGCTTTTTGGGGTTGGAGTCTCTGTGAGTCCTTGCCAGATGACCGGCTGCTCACACCCCAGTAAAACAAGTTGTCATTCACAGACAGAATTGAGGAAACAGAGCAGGGATGTACCACCAACACACTGCACAGACCTGCCAAAAGGGAACATAAGAGGACAGAAAAATGGTGATGTTTGGGGTCAAGGCGTTTACCAAAAAATTGTCAAGAGACGTGCAAAAAATGCTTTCTTTCCCTTGTGGGTGCAGAACAAATTTATTTGTGTTACTAACACAGCTTTTTTTTTTTGCTCTGGTATAATAGGAGGCTTTTTCAGAAAGTCCTTTTCTGCTGTCCATCAGGAACTAGCCTGAGAGCAGGAGTTTGTTCCTATTCCTTGCAATCAGTGCTGACTTTTCATGCCTGCAGCTTGTGAAAGGAAATCAGCCTTTTCTGGTCATGGTAATTCTTCAGACAGCATGAGGGCTGGAGGAGCTGGGGATTCAAGACATCCTGCCCAAAGTTTGTCATGTCAGTCGAAAGTGTCCAGTTCAATTTGAAAAATCATAGCTGAAAATTTTCTGCAAACGGCCAAAAATAACAACAGCCTTGAAAATCACTCATGTAGTTTGTTGTTTTAGAGAGTGACTGTGGGCCGTAGAGAAGAGTGATATTTCAACTAATCACTGGCTTCAAAAATGAAATATGCTTTGAGTAGTGCCAATTACAGCACAGAAATTTCATCTTGATTTTTGGTCAGAGCATATATTAAAAGAAAAAAACCAAACTCTGTGTTTATTTTGCCTTATGTCTTCTCTCTGGCTAATACATAAGCAAGGTTTGGGAAAGCTGGAGCATTAAAGATTAGATCAGATATCTGTCTGCTCCAGCACATATTTTGCTTAACCCTGTTTCTTAGGACTTCCAATTTGTTGCTTTGGCATTAGTGCTTCACCTTTTTATTGAATTGAATTTTGGTTTCCTGGC
This sequence comes from Pachycephala philippinensis, assembly GCA_013397055.1. NCBI lineage: Eukaryota > Metazoa > Chordata > Aves > Passeriformes > Pachycephala > Pachycephala philippinensis. The sequence goes on from VWZT01009623.1 coordinate 504,736, forward strand.
TAAAATGCAGACAGCACAGCAGGGTGAAAAATACACGAGAACCTCTTTGCTGTGGCTTTCTGTGGCATACATGAGTACAAAACTTGATTTACTTGTCCAGGCATGCAGTCATTTGTCAGTGTCCTTCCCCCATGATTCCTGGTGCAGGGCAAAGTGCTGATACAGTGATACAGGGTTTTCTGATCCAATGTCTAGGGGGCTTCCTCTGGTATTCCCAGGGCTTCTTTATTTGCCAATATACTTTGCTTACACACATTTTAAGTAATATCATTTTAGTTCTTGCTTGCTTCCTTTGGCAGTTTTTGCTTCAAACTTTCTCCTGCAGGCAGCATTGTTAATCTTGCATCAGGTGCTTATACCTTTCTTGTCATGGCTCTCAATGCGTTCAGCAAGTCTGCAGTCACAGTCACTGGGCTTGTGTTCCCTCACTGCTTTTTCTGCTTCAGTGCAGATGCAGGTTCCTGTTCATTGTTAGCTGCAATAAAATTGTCTCCCATAATGTTTTTATTATGGGTGTTCAACTCTTTCTTTGCCTATTTGTTGCATTTTATGCTGTCAGTTTAACCACTGACTTTAATCCCATGACACAGATTGATGACATCTGTCCTTGTCTGAAGGCCTGATTACATAGGTGTTCTGAAACAGTTTCCTGGTTGATGCAGTCTCCAGAAAAACCAGCAGTGCATATCATGGTTTGTGTGCACCCTACTTACCTGTCTCAGTTGAAAAGCAGGTAATTCTCAGTGCGTATTTTTTGTGCTTAAACACTAAGCTGCTTTCAAACACCAATCACCCCCAGTGCTCACCAGGCAGCAGGGTCTCAAAGCACACACTGATTCCCCCTCTCAAGGTTGAACAACCCCACCTCTCTCAGCCTGCTTTCATAGGAGAGGTGTTACAGCCTTCTGATCATCTTCTTGGCCTCCTCTGGACAAACGCTAACAGGTCCACATCTTTCCTCTTCTGAGTTCCCAGAGCTGGATGCAGTGCTCCAGGTGGGATCTCACAGGGGCAGAATTGAGGAGAGAATTCCCTCTCTAGACCTGCTGGCCACTCTTCTGACGCAGCCCAGGACACAGCTGGTCCCCTGGGTTGTGAGTGCACACTGTTGTGTCTTGTGTTCCCTTCTCTCTTCAACTCATGTTTATCAGGTCCCTCCACACACTTAGTGTCACTCGGTGCTGAGAATGAAAGAAGAAAATTACAGGCAAAAATTACATTCCTAATAGATCGCGTTGTCTCCCTGATCTTACCTTCCACACACTGATCTGAGCCTCTTTCTCCTCTTCATGTTAGCTCTTCCCTGGGATCATTGTTCCCTTTGTTGAGCTTCCAGAATAACCTGCTTGAAAACTCAGTTTTCTTGTGTTGTACTTAAAGCTGTACCAACACATTTATATAATCTGTCAACTGAAACAGGGAATAAAAATACAAATAGTCACGCAATGTACTAGTCATTCATAAAACGAGCTACGCAGCTTTGCACCAAGGAATAGTAAAAGAGAAATTCCCTGGAGGGTTCTGGCTTAGCAGTTTTCCAGTTGCACTTCATTTGTGCAAAAAGCACAGAGCACAGGTGAGGGCATGGCTGCAGAAGCCCAGCAGGCTGCTGTGCTGCCGGGGAGGGACACAGCAGCTGCCCTCCCAGCTTTAGCTTGTGCAGGGAATTTTCTCTTTACCCCAACTGCATAAATAACCAGGAGACCCAATTCTAGCTGCTACGATTGACACACGTGGATTTCTTCCAGAAAAACAGTCAAATTCCACTGTAATCTAACATGACTTTCAAACTACTGTAAGCAGCTTATCTTTTTCTTCTATGACAGTGTTTCTAAGTCATACGGATTGTGCAGATAGGATTTTCAGTCATGAAGAATGGAGCTATCTGCACTGAGTTAGCTGGAACCATTTAATTTGCCAAGTTTATCAAAAGCCCTTGGTCTGCACAGAATTCAGACAATATTTAGGGAGAATTAGGAACATGGAAGGGGATGAATCTGAATTAGTTTTCTGATGATGCATGTGTCTGTTAATTGGGTATTATAGAGATCTTTGCTTGTATTAATTACATCGGCAAATGAGAACAGATTAGTTCTGATTCAAATGCATTACTGCTGCAAAGCCCATCAGAAGATACTGGTGGAGAACCTTTTGTGGATCATAAATAAAATGAGAGAACATGGTACATAATTTCCTAAGTTCCTCTCCAAAATGTGGTGAAAAAAAATCAAGGTTTACAGGAGAAGGCCAGTTTGACCCTTAAGCTCATATGTCATAGTTTTTAGGCACCCAGTGTGGAGCATTATTAAAGTTCCTAATTCTAAAGGCACGTTTCTGTTTCAAAATTTCTTCCTCTTTGAACACAGTAGCTGCAATTGGAGTCTTATTTATAAGGAGTAAAAGGAGTTACTTGGTGAGCCAGAAATCAGTGTTTACACAGAAGCTGATGATCATGTTCTGATTACGTCAGTAATGGATGTGATCCAATGGAGAGAGAACCAGTCCCAAGCCCTGTTGTCTGTGGTGAGTGATCCCAAGGTCTGCTTTATCAGGACTGAACAAAAATAATGACAAATATGACACATGTGCATGCAAAATGTTAAAGAAATCTCTAAGATCTCTACAATTTTTCTAGATGGCCAAAAAGCCAGTATTCCTTGACTATATGAAAATGTTGTTTTGTCTAAAAATGTATCTGCTTCAGGGGAAAACAAAGTAAGGAATTAGAAGCATAAAAAGTAAGAAGTGGGGGAAAACCAAACAGCACACATTAAAAGTTTTGAAATGCAAAAGAGGAGCAGAAGAAATCACCATCATTCTGTAAGAGCAGGGAATTTGCTTAATGACATTTCCAAAAAATGGAGTAGTTCTCATTTTGTATAGAAAAGCAAGAAAAATCTCAGGAAAAAGATTTCTGACACAGAGAAGTGAAGTCTAACAGTGTAATTCTTGTGGTCAGACAAAGCTGATTTCAACCTCTGGGTTAAGTTTACTTTTTGACTGTGCTGTATATTTCAATCAGCATTGCAAAATCAAGTCTGTAAAGTGCATCTCAGTGCACAGGCTCAATGGGAGGTGCAGCTTCTCCATAATCTGAGAGTAAGCATTAAAAATGGGATAACACAATGGTTGGTAGAATACTAAATAACAGGAGCAGTAGAGTGTCAGAGATATCCGAGCCACATCCTGAACTGTTTCACTGATTCAATGGAAGAATTCATCTTTAAGAACAAGGATTGCCAGCTACAGCTATGGAAAGGGGGTGCTGTGTCTGTTGCTGTATATAACAGGCAACTGAGATAATATTTCATATGCAGCTCCTAATAGGTATTCAGCACTGGGAAAAAAATCCCTAGATGGCTAAAGGAGGCATAATATATAGGAGAAAATGTGTGATACAGTTTTGTATGCTCTTGGTAAATTGCTATTGGGGAAGATGGTCTGATCATGGTTTTAAAACAGGACAAAATAGAAAAAAAAAAAAAGAAGAAATGAAAACACAGCAGTTAGGAGGCAAGCAGAGTGGGATAAGAATTCCCAGACTGACTTGAGGGCTAGAGATAATGCCTTCCAGGGAGAGATTTTTAAGGTGCTCAATCTATGCAGTACATCAGGAAGAGGCTTGAGGAGTGACTTGATTACAATATATAAATACTTTAATGGGTTCTAATGGGCTCTTGAATCTAGGGGAGAAAGGCATGAGGAGGATCATCAGCTGGAAGCTGCAGCCAGATAAGTGCAAGTAGTGAGACAGGAATGTTTAACAGTAACAGTCACTTACAACTGGAAAAAGATATCCAAGAAAGTGCCATATTCTGCTGAAGTATCCAGTTCCTTACTGGCTGCCTTTCAGCATAGCATACATTGATCTAACAAAGAGTCACTGGATTCGGTTCTGGAGCTTTTCATAATCAGGGCTGGCTATAATATTTGCTTTTTTCCCCATCTGGCCGTTTGTTTATATCCCTCTAGTGTAGATACACTCATAGTGAGTAAAGAACACTAGAAACATCACTGGCTATAATAATGAACTCCAGCACATTCATTATTGTATAATATGTTGAACTGGCTGAAAAATGGGTTTATTTTCTGAAAAAAAAAATTACAAAGTTAGAAAAATCTGGACCTTCCTTTAAATATGCTTCTGATAAATTCCTTCTCACTCTCCTAAATGCTGTGGTAAAAATGGGGTTGTCTTGTGTACTGAGGGTGTTTTTTAAGTATTTTCAGAGCAAAGACACCAAATAGGATCTTGAGTGATGCATTGGAGAATCTCAGGTAGCTCATGATGCACCTGTGGCATATGGCAAAAGATATTTGCGGTGTATCAATTCTCATGTTTCCACTTTGGGATTTGTGCCTTCTGCAAAGCCCTGTGTTTCCAACCCCAAAGCCAGGTCACCTGAGTCATGTGTGTGTTTGTAGAGCAGCTGCCCTGAGTTAGCAACACTGTAGGTTTTCGGTGTTTCTGTCCTGACCACAATAAGCCATCCATTGCACTGAGACAATTTTATAGGTTCCAGAACCATTCACTGGCTACTTCAGAAACTGGCAAGGCAGGCAATAATTCATATTAATTGTGATAAATCTCTGTGTCAGTGTTTTAAATTAAGTGGTCTCAAGCAATGTGCTACATCCTCCATGAACCCCACATGATGTGTGCAGACTGGGAGCTGCACCTTGCCACAGGCTGGCAGCTTTGGGCTGGGGCTTGCTGGCCCTTTTCTATCTCTCTGAAACATCACAGCACAGCAGTGTGCAGCCTTCACAGCACAGTAAATGCTAACTTTTGTTATGTACACTGTGAAAAGAGAGTGCCCGCCACTGTGAACATACTGCAAAATTATTCAGCTGAACCAGCCAAGCTAAGTTAAAAGGCTCCATCTTATTGTCCTGGGTTAGTTCATTACAAAATGTCAAAGCACACCTGGGAATGTGGGGAGAGTCAGTCCACAGGCTGAAGTCCATCCAAAAATGAGTTTTGTTTTTGTTAGAAAAATCTGTACTCCATTTTTATAAGCCACACATACATTAATTTACCAGCCATTCATCTTACCCAATATCTGCCTCCAGAAGTGAACAGGAAAACACTGTTCCTGGATAAATCAGTGTCAGAGATTTGTGTGCTTAAAGGCTGAAACGGATCTCTTCTGAATGGGCTTGGGCTATGCACCTCAAACCTGCTGGGGTTTCATTGCAAGGCTCTGGTGCTGGAGGTCAGCCTGCTTGCAAAGCACAATACTAAATTTGCTCAGACCAGTTGGGGAATTTAGGTAAACAAGAACGAGTGTAGAAATTTCTGGAGTTTGAACATTAGGCAGAATCTTCCTGCTAATAAAATTAATAGTGAATAGCTAGCTTGTGCAGGAAAATACATGTTAAAGCAATTACAGGACAGTAAAGTAAATGTTTACAGAGGTTGCTGGAAAAATCTGGCAGTGATTTCTTGCTCTGCGGAACAAACGTTCATGACAAAACTGTAGAAAAGTGATCTATTTAATCTGATTTATACGTACTTTTCTTCTTTAAAAAAAGGCAACCAAACTACGAGTATGATTAGAATCAAAATAAATGCTAAAGGGGCAAATATTTATGTGGGCTTCAAGTCAGAATTTTAGCTGTGATGAGGCCAAAATGAACATGGTCCAAGAGCCAGAAATTCTAATTGTATTCAGAACAATAGTTTTAAACAAAATAATCTGATCAATTTACTGTATAAAAGCCCCCAGGCTCTATCAGTGCCAACATTTTATGCTTGAAGAGACAGCATGTTTTCAAAGTACGAAATAATGGGGAGTTTTTCAAAAACATCCTAGCAGTGAAATGAGGACACTGGGCTGTCCCTTTGCAGGCAGAGGAAGGAACTCTGAGCAGTATTTACGAGGAATCAACCACAGCTGAACTCTAGAACCCAGAAGCTCTGACCGTGCTGTGAGTGCCGAAAATGGCTGCCTGGGTGCATTAGGTACATCTTGCACACAGCCAAGCCTTTAGATGAAAGGTTTTGAGGACAAGGTAGAATTCTGTCATTTCTCCAATGCACAAGCTTCCTTTTTGTTGGAACACAGCCGTGGAGGGAGATGGCCCACTGTGCAGGCAAGGGACGGAGCTGCAGCTGAAGCACAAATACCCAGAACAAGAAAGCAGGAAACCCAATTTTGTCAGCAGGGTGGCTAAACATTGCTTTGAACCCAGCTGAACCTACAAAACCTTTTGAATATCCCATAACCTGTGATGACAGGCAATCGCTCTCTTTTTAATCTTCCTTTGGTTTTTATTGTTGTAATGGGCAAAACGCCTCTTGGTAGGGCTAAATTTTCGGGTTAGGCTGGTTAGGGGCTGCCAGTTCCAGGACTTGCCCCAGCACATAAGCCAAAGTTCCTGCCTTGGTGAGGATGGAAAAGGAGATATTGGGCTCTTTCACCTTCAAGTGCTGCCCTGACAGCCTTACAGCCGTCCTCTGCCTCCCCAGCTGCCAAGTAGCAGCTCCGGCTGAGCTCCTGCAGCTTTAAACACATTTCTGATATGTGTTTGTTTAAGCTTCTCTTTAAACACTGCAGTGTTTCTTTCCTGGGTCATTTCTCAAGGACTTTGCTTTCCCTGCTGTTAGAAACATTTTTATTTTTTTTATTTGTAAAGTGGTGAAGGGAAAGGTTGAAAGTGAGTGAAGTGACTAAAGGTGGCTTCTGACAAAATTTTCCTCTTAACGTGTTTGCACCTCGATATGAGAACACAGAGTATCACTCCAGGATTTGAGGGTAATTCCTCAACAATCTCAAGAAGGTATGAAAAGCAGTTTCAGAGCAGAAATAAAACCTATCCTTGGCTCAGGCTTCCTGTCCTGTGTCTGAATAATTACAAACCAAAATTCACATGTTCCTGATGCACAGACACAAACCACAAATAGCACCATTCAGGAGTTTTGTTACTCTCTGGGGAAAAAAAAAAAAAAGCCACAATGCCCTCAGTGGTTTTGGGCTTTTTTCCTAGTTCTGCTTCATGATAAAGGCCTTGTACATTAAAACTGACACATACTCAGAGATACCATTTGATCTGTAGTTTTATTCCTGTAGACTATGGCAACATTTTCAGGCTGAGCAGTGATTTCTTGCCAGAAAAGCAGCCAAAGTTAGGCTTAAGATTTCATGGCTTGTCTGTTCCTATTTTCCACCAGTTGCTTCAAACTGAAACAAAAATACTGACCACCCAACTTGAGTATTTCTAGGACTGCTGTGCCTTTAAAAAAATAATGCTAAGAGCACTTTATGTAAACCACAGTTTAGTAACTGCCTTTTTTTTTCAACCACATGTATAAAGCATTTTGACCTCACAATATTCTCTACCAGCATCTGGCTTTTCATGCAAATTATCTCCTATTATGTTGGGTGGGAGGGCAAGAGGTCATAAACAGACATTTAAAGCACAGGGCTAAAAAGGCTGGGAGTGCCCTCCAGGTAACTTCAGCTCCAAATCATTTCTAAATCATCACCTGCTCAAGCTCAGCAGGTAGTGCACCTTTTGGTAGGTAATGCCCAGCATGGTGCTCTGGGATCTACTGTTCCCCACAGTTATTCCATAAACCATGTCCAGGGAGGAGTGATTCAGAAAAGCCTTATGGTCAGCTGGGTTTTGGTGTACCTTCGAGTGGGCAGGAGGGTTACAGAGCACCAAGGACATCATTGCCTGCCAGTAAATGTGGATTTGGCCCTTCCCTTCCCTTCCCTTCCCTTCCCTTCCCTTCCCTTCCCCCTTTCTGAGTGCTTCCAGGAGCTGCAGATCTGCAGGGCCAACATCTGCCATGCACACAGTCCTCCCCCAGCAGCAAGGTGTGTGCAGGTGAAAGCTCTGAGGGTTTCTGTGTAAAATTCCAGGTGGTGGTGATGGTGCTGGGTGCTCTCAGTGCAGCCAGGGTGCCCACTGGAGGCAGAGTGGGCAGTGTGTGTGTGCCAGGAGGATGTGCTGTGTGCCCGGGCTCTCCTGCCCCACCACCGGGGAGCCTTTCCAGACAGAGGGGTCAGCTCTCGTTGTGGTATAATCGAGAAGCCTGTATTCATTGGTAGCTGAATGGTCCTGTGAACACTGCAGAGCTCGTTAAATATCTTTCAAACCCTTTGTGGTAAGAGATGCTGTATAAATGTAGCAGACTGGTGCCTCTTGTATAGGTTCAATTCTTCTCCCTTACTGAGGTCTCTCACTCCAGTCGGAGCAGGGCAGGACAGTACTTCTGAGGGATGTATTTCTTTGTGATCCATAGTGCTTGTGGAATACCACTGCTTTGACCTGCTCTGTTTGTGAAAAAGAATAGTATGTTTTACCTTTATTCATTAGCTCTGAAAATGCTTTTGCTTTACCTTAGCAATGCACAATAATTGAAATTTTCCAAGAACTGCTGCCTTTGTATTAATTCTTGCCTTGGCTGTGGACTTGGACCTGGGTGGTTCCCTTCCAACTCACACACTGTGATTGTCCTTACACAGCAGTTGGGATTCAGCTTTTCTTTCCCCTTTCTTAGCCATGTGTTTTGAATATCCTTTTGTCTCTATCCTGTCACAATGCCACCACGGAGCTGAGGTCACATTTTACATCTGAATGCTTTCCTCAAACAACTGGGTCCTGTTTTCCCTCCCAATTCCACAGATTGGTACAAAAAACTTTATCAAGCACTATATATAATGATTCCCTTTTAAAAAGCAAAATGTTTTTTCTGGCTCTTGTTTGTGTTACTCCTGGTGACTGAAAGATCTGTAAAGTCTCTTCCTGTGGCAGGCTCGCTCTCGGTGGGATGCTTTAGCAGTTGGGATGCATGTGAACAGACACGTGTCATTTTCCAAGGCAAGCACCCATTTTTTTAGCGAGAGCTGCTTGCTCTCCTCTCCACGGGAGCCGTTTCCCACTGACCTTTTGAACCACCAGAGCAAATTGAATTATGTAGCTCTACAAAATGGAAGCCAGCATTTGAGCTGCTTGAGGGAAGTGTTCCAGCTTCAGTGCAGTTGCCCAGGGAAGCAAAGCCAACAGAGAAACACATTGTCCTGGATGAGTAAAGAATAAGGGCCTGCTAAACAAGTTATGTCTCTCAAGTTTGTATTATCTTTCTTGTGTCATCTCTTAGGCAAGATTACATAGGCAAGATGATAAATTTTTGCAAGATTTTTCATGTTTGGCTGTGATTGATGTAATCCGTGCAGTACCTGCTAACAGGGTTTCCAGGACTGGTGAGATAGTGGGAACCAGTGCCAGAAATAACAGCTCTAAGTTCATAAAGGCCATATGTACTTTCAGTCTTGTGACAAAGGAATGTACCAGTTCCTGCAAATGGGACACCTCTACACCTCCCTGCTTCCCAGGCTCCCTGCACACCTCCATTTCCCAGGGAAGTGGTGTGTGCTGCCCTGTGAGCCAAGCAGCTCCTCTAAATGCATCAGGCAACATATGGGGGCACAGCCAGCAGCCACAGAGAGGGGAGGGGGATCTTAGAGCAAAGGGCCTGGCAGGCAGGGCGTCCGTGGGCTGCCAGGGTAGCTCTTCTCCTCCCCTGGCAGTCCAAGCAGCTGATACAGCTGAGCAGAGGAGGACAGGAGCAGGGGCTGGTACCCAGCCTAGGACAGCGACGCTGTGGGGGTTCGTACAAGCACACATTAGTCCTAACAGGTCAAGTTCAGTGAAAACTGGGGGCAGAGGGGGAAAAACAGTTACCCTTTAAAACTACAAATAATAATTGAATAAATTGATTGATCTGCTCTTGTTGAAACAAATTCTTAAAAATATTACCATGAAACTAGCTTCCCTTTGGTGTATGTGTCAGACCTACCACTTCCCTAAAATGGACAGAATGACCACACCTGCCCTCAGAAATGCTGTATGATTGAAGCTGTAGTTCAAAAAGATCCTAACCAGAGGCATTTCCATGGCCAAGCTGGATTGTGAACTGAAGTAAAGAATACTTCTTAGCTGATCTTTGGTGGATTTCTTTTCCAGTAGCACATTAGCTCAAATCTTGTTGCATTTCAAGTCTGTCTTCTTCAGAACTATGTCCTCAAGCCTGTGAGGATGGCACTGATTTGAGCGGGCTCATCTAAAATGCCTTCATTGTTCACGCAAAGATGCTTACAAGCTTACACAACAGCAGTGAGTCATTCATACAGGATCATGGCTTTATTCACACAGCAAAAGCAAAACCGGTGTTCTCTGTCCCCAGCTCCAGCACTGCTAATATGCAGGAGGCATAGGATGGATGTACATTATGCCCTGGAAAAAATGAATTATTTGTGGCTGACAATGCCTCCTTAGTAGAAAATCATGCTGCCATTCTTAAGTATCAACTTATTTTCCATGTTCCTTTTCCTTGTTTCCAAGTGGAAAGAATATGACTTATATTTCTGCACTTCAAGGAAAGGAGCAGGAAAGGTCAGAGGTGCTAAAAGCCCCTCTCATATGTTAGAGGCACTATAGCTTTGCCCTTAATACTGTGTTAATTAACCCTGTTAAGAATGGCATATAATTTATATAGGGTTTAACAAGTGAACACCAGTCCCTGTTTTAGACTGAGGACATGATTCAGCAAGTCCCTTTTGCATTTACCTGACAGTAAGAATGCACTAATCTCACAGAAGTTACCTGTGATGCATTGCTGAAGGGAGGCACCGGGGCTGGGTCAAACCTGTGAAATTAAGCAGAGTTGATTTTAAGTAAAACTAGCAGCTTTCACTGCAGCTGGGACCCATATCTTTTGTATTTGGCTTTATAAATTTCAGCTATGTAGCCAAGATCAGCCATGCAGCTGGAGTTGGTCACTGGAGAAGCTCTCAAGCTGAGGATGGAGTAGAGTGAGGTGCCTTTCCTACTGCTTGGACTATAGTAGTGTTGTCAGAGTAAATCTGTAGCATGTGCATGCCTGTACGTGGCCAGTGGGGTGAATCCTACCTAATTCCTGACTCGTGATAAGCTCATGTCAGATGTATAATCAGACCACATCGTTCAGGAAAAACAAGAAGAAAAAGGCATATTAAGCAAAGGATATATGGCAGCACAGTGTGTGGGCTTTTTCTTTGTTTAAAAAACCCCAACTCTTTGCTTGTTTCAACTAATTATCAACACCACAAGATAAATTAGCTTTTAATTTTAAATTATTTTCAAATATCTAGATATAATACATCATGTTTACATCAAGCAGGCAGCTGTGTTATAAACACCCACAGAACAAGGACATTCAGAGTTAATGCTTTTTCAGGGCTCTAACTTTGTGGTCAAGTAGGCATCTTTGCATATTACAAACTTGAAATTATAAAATAAATATGTCCTGTGCCAATATCATTGCTTAATCATCTTCCTGGCATTACTCTATTTTTGTACTGAATGACATTTGGATCTACAGATCATCTGCATTGACTGTAGACAAAAGAGAAAACACGTGTGCTAAAATTTGATACACAAATCAATAAATCGTATGTCCCTTTAAATATAATGAAAGTAGAGGTTCGCATTGATCTACATCAACTCTGATTAGAGTTGCGTGGTACTCTCTTTGGAAAAAAAAAAAAGCAGAATAGCTGCTGATGAGTGAATTGTAGGCATCAGATGTTACATAGCTGGCTCTCACTGCAGTCAGGCAGAGGAAGCAAAACAACCAGGGAGCCCTAGGACTTTACCAGCTTCTATAAAATGGCATCTGTTTAAAAGTAGGGGTTTGCAATGTATTTTCTACAGCTCAAGTGTTCCTTGCAATTTTCATCAGTAAGGAAAAGGAAAAAAGAAAATGTAGAAGAGACACTCATCTCTGAGCTGAAGAAATACTGGCATACATTGCCCATTGATTTAAGGTTTTGATTTTCGGGAAACTTGCTAAGTGCACGCTATCATGCTGCCAGCATATTCTGAGTAGAAGTAAAACTCTTCCCAAGATACATCTATCTTCACTTTCCTATGATACATAATTTTTAAAACTAGGTATCTAAGTGCTTTGCACACTTCCATGCTCTAATTTGCTGCCAAGTGCTGCCCTTTCTGCCCATGGATGTTACCTGTACCTGCCCACTGCACCCTTCTTCAGCCCTCCCTGTGCAGGACAGTCCCCGTAGGTAAGGCAGCCTCCTCCAGCTAAAAACCTTGTCAGCTGCCAAGGTATCAAGAAAGGCAGAAAGTCAAAAATCCTCTTTGGCTTCCTTCACAGCTTGTTAATTCATACTTCATTTTTATTTGGTGACTTTGGTTTCAGCATGCTGTATATCCAGATTGTCTGGGTTGGGAACACCTTATCATCAAAACTCACCATTGACACGGTGTTGCTTTGCCCTTGACTGCAGGTTTGTTTGATTGCTGTCCCATGTTTTGTACAATGTGTTTTCCAAAGTGATGTTGCCAAGAGGGCTGTGCAACAGAGAGGAGCCAGTTGTCAGACTTGTGGGGCACATCACACCCCCCCCTCTGTGTGAGAAGGGTCCCTGGAGCTGGGGGTGCAGGGCGAAGTGCCAGCCCTCTCTGTGGGCTCAGAGTGCCTGCTTACCTGGGAAATTCTCCAGCTTCTGTATCCCAAACAGTCTGCAAATGCCTGCGTGCATGTCCTCCTCAACCTGGCTATCTTCTACTTCCGACAAGCACAGAGAACACTGTCAAAGAATAAACAAAAGCCTGGTGAGAAAAATAGGAAAGACAGTGGTTGAGCAGCACCTTTTTCCTCTCTTCATTTGCTCTTTCTTGTAAAGTAACAACCCTTACCGATGGAATTGAGTGCTCTTCAACCTCATAAATGAGCTCAGGTAGCAATGGACAGCACTACGTGCAGGACAATTACATAGATACCAGGGGCACCCCATCAAGTAATTTACCATCACTTGTTCTTGTGACTACCAGCATTCCTCAGAAATGGAAGACTGCCTCTTCCCTCACACCAAACTTCTCCAAATCACAGAAACACAGAATATTCTGTGTTGGAAGGGGCCCACAAGGACCATCAAGTCCAATTCTACAGTGAATGGCCTGTACAGGGATTGAACCCACAGCCTTGGCATCATTAGCGCCATGCTCTAACCTAAAACCTAAGAACATGAAACAAATCTGTAAGACTAGAGCTGTGGATAGAAAGCAGTTGAACAGCAAAGCAGATCTGGTTACAACAGAACAACAACCTTTCCTTTTGAAGAAAATTACCAGAGCCAAGAATGTCTCTTGAGCATGCTACCCAACCCTGAAGAAGATTAAGCACTGCTTTCCTTTAGCATTGGCTGAAGTAGATTGGTGTAATAAATGCAGCCTCCCCTGCTTCATCTGTGTGTTTTTCCTCAGGACTCTATCTCACCCCTTCCCTTGCTGTAAATTTAGAGAAGCAACAAATTCCTATCACGTGTAGTGTCCTCACTGCTAGGATTGTGCTAAGAGCCTTAGACTTTCTCCTAGCCCTGGTCTCTCACACAAATTCTTGCTGTGTTAAGCATTAGGCAGTACCATGGCTTGGTGCAAAGAGCTGTGCTGGGTAAACTGTGGTGCCACCAGTGCATCTTGCTCTTGTTGATTCCTGTGCAAGCTCTGATTTCATGTTGCCTGTTATCAAAAGATATCAGGTGATCCTTAACCCCCAACTTGTTCACAAGTTAAATCGGTACATTTTTCAAAACAGGAGCAAAAGGCTCATTTCCTTGCCGTGCCCCAGCAGAACTGCTTTCCTGATACGGTGCAGGACTACTGAAAGCATTTGTAAGGATGGAAACATACATTGGTACATTTTATTGGCTTATTTGGAGCTTGAAATGGAGGAGCATGCAGAAAAGTAGGACACCAGTGGCTCATGCTCCTGCCTGACACTGATACAGAAAAGTACTTTGGGATTTACGTTGGGAATGGACCATGTGAGTAGGTCTCTTCTCTGTCCATGAGAGTACAGCTGAGGAATGCTGCACTCTCCATTCTCTGCATCTTCAGATTTTACTCATAATCCTCTAAAACGTGTGGGGAAATTGATTCATAAAAGCTGCACTTTGGAAACAGTACGTCTTCTCTTCCTTATCAGAGAATTTTTTTTGTGCCATACCTTCAAATGTACTAGAAAATCCATGCTTTTGTATTGTCGCTCAGTGTTTGTGTTTATTATTGAATTCTGTTTTACACTGATTAAGAGGTACTGGCTGCCCACAAAAGATTAAGAATCCATGTAGGTGGTTTATCTAAAATCAGATCTTGTATACAATTAAAATCCTTCTGCAATTTTATCTACGCTTTGAAATTCAAATGGTTAAGAGAAATTGCAGATTGCAACCAGTTAGATATTTTATTGAATATAAATTGTAAGTACATGCTTACAGACAGATATGCATAACATGATAGTGTATTTTGCTTTACAGAGTCATGTGTGGATTGAGAATAGTCTCCATTTCCAAACTAGCAGAAAGTTGCACAGGACCTCTCCCTGTGCTGCAGATAAGACCTCTGTTGTGGCCTTGTTCTTGGAAAGTCACAGATCCCCACTGTTTGTTTAAACTCATTGCAGAAACTGTTTCACATCTCATAGCCTTCAGAGCAACACACGGGAGTTAAGAAGTGGAATGCTACTGAAATTCAGTAAGAACGGGGCAGCTAGCTCCTTCAGACCCCTTGGAAAATCCCTGTCCAAATGCGAAGGAATAAACAGCTGCAAAACAGATTATGACCGTACTTGGAACAACTTTTATGAACATCTGAATGTCAAGTATTCTTAAGGCCCTTCCAGTCCCAACTCTCCCCTCTCATTCTGTGCTAAACTCATCCTCAGCTTCGTGGAGCAAGATGCTGTTCTTTAAAAACCATCATGTTTTAATGTATAGAAAAGATTTTTATTTTGGCCCAGGATTGACACTAACTCCTCTTGGGCTTTGAATCAGTTTTCGTTTTCAAAAAAATTATATATTTTTATGTAGACAACAGGCTGGAAATGCCAGCTGTCTGAATCTGTCCAGCAGTATAAAACTTCAGAATAAGTCCCAAGACAGAACGGTTACTGGCCAGAGAGTAGAACAGGCAATTAAAAAATATTTAATAGGTGCATTTAACAAATAGCTCTGTGTTTTATCACATAGCTCTACAGTTTATCACAGAAATATTGCTTCCAGGCATTCCTGGCTTTACGTAAAATATTCATGCTAGCCCTGGCTTTTTTTCTGCTTGAATATAATGTTTCATGGGAACAGTAAAACCTGTAGAAGTCAGAGATCAAAGCTGAATGTTATTTCCAAAATACCAATGATACACAGAATGCTGTCATGGAAACCTTCCTTACAGCCCCTTAGCTGTATAATGGGCCATCATCCCACGCTGTGCTGTGGAACTATTCATCTGTCACCACACCAGAGTATGCGGTCTCGAAATTGTAGTCACAATAAAAATACAGATAGCATCGCGTGATGCTGCTTTTCATGGACAAATGGCAAAACCTGCTTTTCATGCCTGGATATCTGTCTGTACATCGCAAAGATGTGGGATCAGATGGGCTTTGTTTCCTTAAGAAAACTGGAATTTTCTCTTTCCTCTGAAACCCATGTTAATACTAAAAGAAGATATGAAGTTTTCCAATTACGTAAAAAAAGGGATTATATTGTGCCAGATTCATTTCCAAGCCACGTATCTCAGAGAAAATCCAAATTCTTGAATGAGAGACTACAAAGCTCTGGAGATAGATAAGCTCTGAGAATGCAGGTATCAGCTTCCTCTGGGTTTGGGATATTTAGGTGAGGGAGACAATACATTCAGGCACGTCTCAGTACGGTTTTAGTTGCGTCTTCAATTTTTAGGCAGACTAAAAAGACTGAATCAGGACATTTGGAATTTCTTACAGGGAGGAAAGAGGTAAATCATTGATCTTTTCTTGGTTTGGATTTAGATTGTTCCCAGCAGCTGACTCCTACAATATGTAAGTGAAATTCTTTCTTTTTTGCCTTTCCGTGCCTGTGGTTCTGTGCCTAAAGGGCATTGATGAATATTTAAACAGCTTGCACTAATTATAATGCATGTTAAACACAACTCCCAAACTCCTCAAAATTTGCATGATGGAAATATAGCAATTCATTAGTCTTAGTTATCAAACATGATCAAAGAAAAATAGAAATATATGTGCTTCTCTATGCCCATATAGGCATTGGAATTAATCTCTGTCCTTTACAGGAACTGCATCTTCTCAGTCAGTCTCAGGCAATAGTACAAGTTACTGTAACCTAAAACTCTGTTAATATTATCCATCATTGTAGGTCTGTCCCAAAACTGAAAGTGAAGAGGATGTCAAACACTGGCTTTCTCATGCAGCAGGTTCACAATCCAGCGCTAGAAATTTAGCCCTATAAAGTATTCAGTTGAGTGTTGGACTTTCCTAGGTCTCACTGCACAGTAAATAAGATTACAAGAAAATAATGAGATGGGCTACACAAAAACAATAACCATACAAGATCCTAGCACAAATAAGGAGCTGCCACAAATTAGTGTTCTGTGAGCTGGGCTCCAGAGAATAATGAGCTAAGAGTAGGAGATAATGGCCTAGGGAAATGTCATAGAAGTTAATGGTACTTACAGCACCATATATCAACTGAGCTCTGTGGCCTTTTATAGAAATAGTCACACCACCACAGGAGGGACAAGGAAGGAGGTGTCACCTGCATATTGTGGGGTAGTGAGGAGCACAACAAAGCCTACTTTTCACTTTTTTTTTTCCCTTTTTTTTTTTTTTCCTGACATTGTGTTTGTGACTCTGCCTCTTCCCCTAACAGATCTGGTTTTCAGGTGAATGAGTGCTGCTAAGTTTTGTGCCAAAGATGTGAGGGGATAAGTTTCTCCTGTGTTTCTATACAAGTTGAACTAAGTGAATCTTGAGAAAAAGAAAACTCTTAATGTACTTTCAGGCTGAACAGACATACCTGCTCTGTTCTTACTCCATGCTGTGGTACTTACTCCTAAGCACAAACCATTTTTGATTACTCAGCTTGGAAGACCTCACTATGCTGACTGACCACTGACCCATACTCTCAACTTCTGTTTTAGTTATGTTATGACAATTCCAAGAAAATGAGATTTTAAAAATTTGGAGTAATTTGTATGGATTTCCAGTGTTTTTGGAGGCTTTCCTCATTGTATCAGAGAAAATACTTGTTCAAACTGACTTAAAGCTGTACGTGAGGTGTTTTGGGAAAGAATATCTCTTTCTCAGACCACAAACATGAGTTTCTGACTTTCTAGCCAATATTTAAATTACTCAGAAGTTCCAATAATTTTTGGAAGAGGTCTTCTGCCTTCTGCTTGCATTTCCTCCCTTTTAATAGGAAACTTTGTTCCTGCATCCAAAAGTGAAGAAAAGTACACTTCATTAAACCTGCAATTGTTTAGAACTCAGAAGTGTAGATTGATTAGCAAATACTCTACAATAGCTCTTACAATGGAGGGCTTTAAATAAATGGGTTTGAAACTATTCTTACAGTTTCTAGTGCTCTTTATACAGTCCAGACATGCTGTGTACACTATTCTTTGACTCTGCTGTGTTCCTGGAGGGGAATGAATTAGAATATTCTGAATGCCTTATGTAATGTATTTAGAGAACTTTTTTGTTTGTATCTTTGTTTGAATTTCTTGGACGGAATTAATTAATGGCAAAGGATAAAGGCCAACTTTGAAATCCTAGCTGACTTATACACTAGAGCTCAATTTGTATTCTACATCAAGGAAATGTTTGGTTTTGAAAGAAGGACACCATTATCAAAAAGATTTCTGTAGATGGCTCTGTTCATCAGAGCGCCATCTCTTTGCCACAGAAATGCAGTTTTAACATTTGGGTAATTCAAAAGGAAATTGATTTTTTGATCAGGGTACATATTTAATTTCTTATTAAAAATTAAATGCAGAGCAGGAAATAGTAACTGAATTGGGATAGGAAAAAATTATGAAGATTGCATTTGTTTAAAACAATATTAATTTCAGGTGAAAAGTAGAGAGAATAAAGCCTGTAGACTTTCATAGTCCTGTGGAAATCTGATGGGATAACAGCTTCTAGGAGAGAAAAAGGCTCTTTTTCTTTTCATATTCATATTTACATTTGTAACTATATTTCTTTGTCCAGTAGTACACTACTGCAGTAATACATAAGGATTAATTTCATAGTGGGTATAAGTTTGTATACCCACTTGTATTGCACTTCATTGAAGCCAGTGCAATAAAGATAATTTGCATGCATTTCCAAAGGGTTTAATCAGCTGGTTGCTGCAGCATTAGGGAACTAGGCAGCAAAATCCTGCTTTTGTCTTTGTGGAAAAGGGGCTATTCATGAAAGGTTGTGATTCAGACAAGTAAAGCAGTAGCTGAGAGTGTTACTGTGTGTGCCTCACCCCTCTGCCTGCTCCGCTGTGGGACCAGCAGAGGGGAGCCCATGGAGGTCCTGCTTGCATACCCACGCCTTCCTAGATACTGCGTGCTACAGAGAGGCAAGGGCTCTCCTTGTGGGCAGAGCAGCTCTGCCTAAGTGATAACAGAGAAAATGAAAACAACCCGCATCATCTGGGGCTGTAAGACATACACCAGCTTCCGTTAAAGCTGCTGGAATTTCCCCAGAGGTCACTGCAGGAGCAACATGAGCTCCTGGTCTGAACACAGTGGGGCCCAGGGGGAGGTGGACACCCCGTGTTTGTGGCACACTGGACCGGTGCCTTTGTTAGGGCTGTAGGAGGCAGAAAGCTCAGCAAGGAAGGCCAGAGGGTTTCAAGTTCATGCCTAGAGCTCTGAAGCACAGAGGAATTTTTTCCAGTCTAGAGATCTCAAAGCTTGGAGAGAACCAACCTTGCTGATTTTTTTCTGATCTATTACTTGTGTTCTCAGGCCTGGAAATTCGTGCGGTCACGCAAATCCGTGCAAAGTCAGCACAATGGTCCAGTAGCTCATATATAGTGCCTAGCCAGTAGGGTACTAAGATTTCTAGGTAGATGAAAGATCTTGTCTTTATGTTTTCCAGGATTATTCTCCATGTCAAAGCAGAATTGGGCAGGAAGGAGTAGAGTATTGATAACATTGTTTATGCTTTTAAATATTTATAGTGTAGGTAAAGGGTTAGTTGGGATGATATTTTCTGGTTTCAAAATAATTTTTCTCCTCACACTAGCAACTCTCTTTTTGCCTTCTCAAACATTATATATTTTCTGCCTCATTTATTTATCTCTGTGGCACCTTGGCATGGTCTTGAGAAATGTTAAGCACTGTCCAGCCTGAGTCTTTAGAAACAGTGGAGCATTAAAGACAATTTTGTAGCATCAAGCTCTGAATGAGAATATTTATCACAGTCACATCATATTACCTTGTCCTATTTCTATGATACCAGAGAATTTCCACATTCCTTCAAGAGACAGGGTATTAGGATAGGGACAGTAGCTGATACACAGAAAGCCCAGCTTCTCTGGCCTATTTGACACTGGGCAATCATGGATTTCCTCCAGAGCTGTTGAGAGCACTGTGGACAAGCCTGTGTTTATACTCCTGCAGTACAATGTGAGCAGTGGCACAGAAATGCTGCTGGGCTCCTGCCAAAGGGCCACACAAAGGCAGCCAGATCATTTCCCTGCAATGCAAATGCGATGACAGTGGCAGCAGGGGAAGCCTGGCTGTGCAGCCACCTCCTCCTCTCCCCTGCTCACCCTCCCCGGTTCTGGTACTGGGAGGTTACCAGGAGCACTGGCTGCAAAGGGAATTTGGTAGGCACAGTGCTTTCAGAACTCAAAGGTCATGCCCATCTGACTTTGGGACGGCAATAGGAATATCCCAGGACCCTTACTGACCCTTCACTTCAGGTGTCTTTGGAGTCTGGCAAGGGGCCAGAGTGGGCAGGACCATTCCCTCATGAGGCCCCAACACAACTTTCAACAAAACCTCTCTTCTCTGTGTCCGAATGAGGGGACTGGCAGGAGCTGGGGGAGGAGCACCAGCAGGGCAGTGCAGTGCCCTCAGTGACGGGAAGGGCCCACGGAGAAGGTGCCATCTCCAGCGTGAGCAAAGGCAGCCCCGAAGCCAGGATCCCACGGTCACTCTGTGCACGAGGTACAGCACTCCTGGGGCAGAGGGAGGCTGCAAAGAGGGAGGAGAGGGAACTAGAACAGAGATAAGCAAGTGAGAGAGGAAGGGGCTAAAGAGAGCAGAAAAACTAGGATGGAGGGGCTTGGAAGAACGTGACCCACTGCCTGAAGGGAAAATAAGATTCAATGGGATGCTCCGATATGCAGAAAGTAGGGAGTGGTGATGCTATGGGGAGCAAAAGGAGAATTTACTATACAATTAATGGCTTGATGCAATCCTGAGTATTCAGTGACTGAGGGAGTTGAGTGGGAATACCCACGTTAAGAGGAAAAATACAACGTGCATTTTACTTCAACTTTGTACTTTCCTTGCATTTTTTTGTCTGTTTCCCACATGTCTCCAAAATTTATCAACATACAACTGTATTTTTCTACATTGCTGATCTTCTCCTAAGCCATGAAGTCAGAAAACTCTCTAAACCAAATTTTCAAAATCAGAAGTTTCCCTTCTTGAAATCAGGAAATAAGGGACTCACTGTGTCCCAGTCCATCGGGTTTTCCATCTATTCAAAAGAATATAGCTGTTACCATGAAATGAATACTTTTCAAAATTTATTTTTGGAGGAGGCGAGTACATGTATGTGATTTGGAAATAAGACGTAAGAGATGGTGCTCTCTTCTGAAGGGATGGTTAGACCTGCTCTTCAGTATGATTATTTGACAAAGCTCAAATATGGTTTGTTTTCTTGGACTTGAATGTCTTTGGATCACAGATGCTCAAGGATAAATGTTTACTTGTTTATTTGTTGCTTGTTTTCTGAGTGGAGTTTTATTTATTTATATATGTGCAAAATGCTCTATTCTACTGGGTGGGACATCAGACTATTTATTTTTTGGCACCTATTTTAAGAAACAGGTGCTTTTACTCTGCAGCTGAAGTGGTTTTGCTTCAAGTTCCCTTAAGATTCTAAACCCCACCAGAGTAGTGGTTCACTATAAAATAAAAAGTGAATAGTACTTGGCTTTATAAATTTCTTAAATATAACCTTCCATTTTCATGAATCTCACATGGGTCAGCATGCTTGGATTTACTGATTTTACTCTTTTTTTCATTTTAATTCTTATTGGAAAGTTTGTTATGTAGGGTATTAAGTTGCAGCTGTCTTTATTTTGATACAAGATTATTTAGTGCTTGATTAAGAAAACTTTACCAAAAAAACACTATCTATGTCATGGCAGAGTGCCCTCTATGCAAAATGCAGCTATATGGTATTTGCCCATTGATATTTCTCTCAAGACCTGTGTGGTGTTTGGAAGGCAGGCTGAGGACAGCTGGCCAGCACAGCCGTGGCTTCAGCCTCATCCTGTCGCTATCAAACACACAAACCACACAACAGCATCCACAGGACAGATCTCCACCCAGGGACTGGCCACGAGCCAGGCCTAACTCCCCAGGTGGGATCTGCTGGAGAGGAGCACTCTGAGCTGGAGGCAGCAGATCCGGGGCTGGATCTCAGCCCCCTCTGAGCAGTGTGTGAGTGCACGCATTCCTGCTCTCCTGTGTGCTTGGGGCACTGGGAACACCATGGCAGAGTGCAAGTAGGACATTCAGCCCTCAATTCTCTGCTGTCGTGCCAGTCTGGTGATGGCAGCATGAGGCTGCTCTTTGGCCTCTTTGGTAAACACAAATGAGGAAGCAATACAACACAGCCTTGCTCTTCAACTGGAAGAGAAGTGGTGACTTTGCAGAGTGCTCGGGTTCCCCACTCCTGTCCTTCCTGGGGCTGGCCCATCCCCACAAGCTCTTCATTCCTCTGTGGTGGGCTGACCCCATGGTGGCAGGAAAAAATTATACCCACCTCTGCCTTAGTCTTTCTTGGCCACCTTGGCTAAAATCAGCCTGCTGATGTCTCACTTTCTGGAGCAACATTCCAGGATCTTCATTTTCATTCAGAAGGTGCCATTTTATGCTTGGGGGTTTGCTGTGACGCAATATTGCTCTTTGATATTTCTCTAAAGCTATAAATTTCAAGCTTTTAGGCTTAAGAGATAGGGTGGAGAAAGTATCTTCCCTTTTTGTGTGCTTATGCCAATAACTGTGAACGTAAATAGCTGCATTAATGAGGCTTGTGGAAAGTGTTTTATTAGGAAATGTGAAAGTCATTAACTTTTCAGTAAGAAAGTGTAATTGACCCTTCTTATATTTGCATGTGAAACTATAAAACTTAATTTTCTATGCATACACGAATGTTTTTGTCTATCATAGTAGCCAAAGCACTTTAGTAAAGCATTTGTCATTTTAGTTTGAAATAGCACTGTCATTTAATACGGTCTTTTTTCCTACACCGCCTTACATTCCCAAATTCTTTCATAAAAGACAGTCTGTGCTTATGTGAATGTAAGAATAAATGCATGCGTGATGTTCTATGGGTAGAATCCTCATTTTGGAGGCTGGTTGGAGAGTGAATAGGCATCATTAATACCGAATGGAAAATTTTCTTTACTCTTGTAGCCAGTTGGTTTTACAAGTGGTTTGGTTGGACATTTTGTTATGCAGTATATATTTTGAGTTTGCTTCAGTTCTGTTTGTTTTACTTGCATCTACACATCAAGCTTTTTGAGCCTTCACAGACAAAAATTCCTGAAAATCTCAGTGGGTTTGACTCTTCAGAATGATGATGTTTCGGTCATTGATGCTATGATAAATTTTTATTAGAGAGAACTTCCTTCTAAGGGAATGGGGCTGTGGGATTTATTCAGAATTAGTAGTTGTGTAGGGATGACACTCAGCAGTGGTGGATGGAGGCAGGGAAAGAAGGCTTTTGAAGAAGGTGGAGAAAGGGTGGGCACAGTCCTCACAGAGAGAATTTTCATGGCAAATGTAAACAGAACATGACTAGAAGACAGAACCCTAACACCAGATTTTTTCCCTATTAAAAGAATGTGGTGAATTGTTGTGTAAGGGTTGTAGAAAATGCACAGGAGGAAACCTCATGGCAAGAAATAGCTGTAGAAAAATACCCCAGAAAGGTCTAGTGCCATGTTTATCTATAATATCATTCTTTGGCTGTTTAATTCCAATAGTTAAAAGTTCATATGTAACAGAAACAATTTCCTCAGTCCTAAAACAATAATTTTAATGTCCCTTCTATTTCTAACAGCAACAAAAAAAGTTGGAAATAATTAAGTGCTTTTGTGGATGCACAAAAATATAACACAGAATCCAAGTCACATAGTAAGAAAAATTGTCACATGCACTGGACAACAGCAGGCCTGTGTGTTTTTCCTTAAGGCTTGAATCAGCTGAGAAAAAGTGCCATGTTGAGCATTACACTGTTTTTCTCTGGATAATTCAATGTGTGAATTATTTCATTATTATGTCACTGCTTCCCTACACACTAGATTTCAAGAAAGCAATTTTATGTGTACAGTATTTAAGCACACATGAAGGCCTGCTGAGATTTGTTGGGCTTACACTTAAAATCCTGCCACAGATGCAGAGAATACTTGGCTTCTTCCTCCAAAAGGCTAGTCACATCTTCACATATGATGAGATATTTATTGAGTGCAATGTTAACAGCTACCATATTGCTGTACTCCCACACTGACACAAATGTTGGCAAAAGCTACTGTGCCAGCTGCCCACTTTACACACTCTAGTGGCACCTTTTCTCCTCCTCAAATCCATAAATTGCCATTATCATCCAATTAATGCTCAAACAGTGATATTTTTTTATGCCTCACATATTTCTCAGAAAATAAAAGAAGATGAATACACAGGAGTCTGTAAAACCAGAACAAACCCAGCAGTTAAGACTTGCTCAATGCCAGAAAATACCCTGGAGTCTTCTGTGGGAATATTATTACAGAGAAGCAAGGATTAGCATAGAGATTGAGGAGATTAAACCTCAATTAAAATAAGCACTCATACACAGAACAGACAGCAGACAACTATTCTTTTAGTTGTAGTGGGGCAGGTCTCCCTGCAGCTGCCCAGGTCACACATCCCATCGTGCCCACGGGGGGTTCCTGCAGCAGCTGCTGGAGGACACATTGCTTAGGTCACTACAGAGACACACAGCTACAGGAGGCTCCTCAAGGCATGGTGCTTCTCTGCAACAAGATAAGGTGACTTCCATAATCAGTATTTGTATCTGAACTGTACACAAGGGGTTTGCCCTTCTGTTCACCAACTGTGCTGCTCCAGCCCGTAGGGGTCTGTTCACTAACAAGTCAAAGCATGGAAGCTGCATTTCCCTCCTGAGTGCACAGGACTGGAGGTGATGATCATTTCTGATAAGTTTTCATCTTTAGAAGTGTTTATTTCAGATCTAAGATAGTCTCTGCCTGCTCGTCTCTAAAATATGCTGCAAGGGTATATTCAAGACTTAAATTTGTTTCCCTTTTTATGTCTAAGGATGTTGACACAATTTTCTAATAGAGTTATATTTCTCACATTTAAAAACCAAATAAATCAACCTAATTTGGTGCATACCATTTCTGTGATTGCATAATAATTTTTCTCTGTTCCTAAGGGATTTTATGTTCTGTAGGCTTGTGATGAACAGGAAGCACGTAGAGATCATACTGTGGTTTACTAATCATCAAAACGTGAGGAAAAAAACTCCAGCTTTTTATGTGCATCCTCTCAGAACTTAATGGTCCTTTCCGATATTTTGAAATAGAAACACAGAATACAAAAATATATCAAAATCATGTACCAACACCTTTCCAAAATGTCACCAGTACCATTCTTGTCTGGAGTTTGGGTACAGAGTCAAGAAGGATTCTTCTGGAGTGTCACTCTTCGAATGCTTTCAGAAATCCTGATGTTGTAATCCACTGTTATCCAATATTTTATTATTCTCAGTAGGACATTTACTGGAGAGATGAAACCTGAGTAAGCCACAATTAATCCTTTCAGCAGTTCTCATTGGGTACTCATGGCTGCATGGAACTATTTACTCTTAAGTGGAGCCCTGGAGGATCTCTGTGTTGTGATAGTGTTTGCCAACAACCCCTTCTGACCCTATCTGTGTTTTGGTGTAATGTTATTTTAGGGACATATTTGATAGCTTAGAAACAATGTCTAGAAATAAACAGCAACACGTACATCTCTTAAAGCAGACGTGCTTTTGCTGCTCAGATTATCTCATAACTTCATTCCTTGGATTTATTCAGGGTTTTCTGCACTAAAAGCATTCCTACAGATCATTGCCAAATTATTTGTTTATCATTTCAGGGCATACTATTTTTTTAATTATTTGAGATAGTGTCATAACAGGTATGAAGGTGGTGGTGGTGTTCTTATTGGTATTGTTACTATTATACTGTTGAAATACAGTGCCATCAAATTCCAGATCTATTTTTAGAATGTTTTCCTGTGAAAATCCTTCTTTGCTTATCCACTGAGGGTGTTCGAGCTCTGTTTCATCTCCTGTGTTGGAGTCAGTGAACTTCCTTTGTGCTGTCACTCTGGGAAGAAAGAACATAATCTCTGTCTTAGGAGACTTCATAAGAGATTTTATCCTTACAGTTTTCCTTACCCTCTATTACTTGGAAAATATTTAGGTGTTTTATATAAATAAACAATAATTATATTGTGTATGCTATGTTACTAGGTGAATGAATTAAAAAGGCAACTTGGCAAAAGAGGGTTGAGAGGAGAAGGAGAACTATGACTTCAGTGCAGAACGAAAAGCAAAAACTTTGCAGAACCAGAGGAAAAAAATTTTCCATCAGAATTCTAGTAAGCAGTATTGGTGACTTTTAAAATAACAGTGTATACTGGGGCATGTACATAGGAGCACTAAGAAAGCTCAGCTATCTGGTGACCAGCAAATGACACTGGTGTGCAGCCACTGTCTCCAACACAAACAGCTCAGCTCCATCTGAGGAGCCCTCCTGGAGGCAATCAATCACACCCGGAACACAGCAGTTATAAATAAGGACTGACGTTCATATACATTCAGTGGTTTTTGCAACTAAGCTGTATTTGTGTCCAAAAGAAATATTTGGATGACTGAATGTCTCCCTCCTAGGAGTGGAGAAAAAAAGAGTGCACATTGTCAGCACAGGTCAAGAAATAAGTGAAACTCAGAGTTGTGTGCCTGGATGCATTTCGTCTTCTGAATCAAAGCATTGCCACCCTGTGCAACCTTTTGAGAGACGTTGGCGCCTTAGGCTTAAGTACCGAATGTCACAGTGAATGAAGAGAGCCAGACAGCCAACTTACTGCTCAGGACTGAAAACAACACAGCCGGTGGAAGGAGGAGGAGCACTGAAAGAACCTTATGAAAATTGTTAATAGAAAAGATAGATTTGAGCAAAAAGTTAGCTTCTTGAAATTCCCCTGGCTCTGTGTTTCTGTGTGATGAGAGCAAATTAGTTTAAAAACTTTGGGTTTTTTGGTTTGTTTGGTTTTGGCTTTGGTTTTGTTTTTGCTATCATTGTCTGCCTCACAAAGAACATTTTAGAAATTCCAGTCAAGTATGTGACATGGTGAGTTACCAGCTCTCCAGAACTATCTTGAGGAGTCTGTCTAAAGATTGATGAACTCGGATGCTGACGTAGCACCTGTGAGAGACACGAACAGATTCACTTGGTGGGCACAGCGCAGCAGAGCAGGAGACTTGCAGCTCTGGTGTGTGCAGCAACAGCACGGAGCAACAGGGACAGAGCTCAGTGGGGCTCATGTGGCCACAGAGCTGCTCTCCTTTACTCATTCAGTAATAAACACAGGAAACTCTCATTTTCTTGACTGACTGGATCTAGAGATTATCAGTGTGACATTACTGGGTTTCCACCATGAAACAAGAACATGCAATAGTTCTTCCCCTACGATGGGGTTTTTCTCCTCCTTACTCCCTCTCTTTTTGGACATTCTCTCTACCAGAGCCATTCTGCAAGGGCATAAGAGAAGATGGGTGCATCTATGGTGTTTGGATTTGTTATGTCTGTGTTTTTTCATTGTAAAGCCAATGTTAGGAGCTTTAACAAGTTTATCCTTGAGTTCAGTCTTGATCTTACTGCCAAGGAAATGTACATCAAGCAAGATTTTGCATTTTAAGGAAAAAAATGCAAACAACAAAAAAAAAAGACAAGTTTTTGATAAAATATGCATGTTTAGGCTGTGTTTTCCATTTGAGAGGCTGATCAGGTCCAGCAGGAAAAGCGTTTTAATATTAAATAATTTCAGAATTACAGCTTTTAGAATAGGACAAAAACCCCTCTGGATAAGGCCTTTTGTTTATAACTAGCGCATCAACAGGGCAGAGGTGAAATTTCATTAGTTGCCTGTCTTTTAGGAATCCAGTCTTTACCAATGCATTATTCCAAATCCTTCCCTGAATAATCTGCATAATGATTGCAGTGTCTGTGAGTCTCATCACCAGCATATTTGTTCATTAGAACGAATATGAAGGACAAACACAGCTAAACTGAATTCATTAAAAAGTTTGAGCAAATGCTTGTGGAGGGTTTTTCCACTATTTTCTCAGCTCTTTTAAGAACTGGTACAACTCTCATCTAAAAGCAAGGAAAAACTTCCATCCCTTACTGAGTTCTGTAAATCCGTGAGCCCTCTATACCTCATGCTCAGAAGTAAAGACAGGACAGACCCTCTCCTGATCTTGACCTTTTTTCTGCAGGCATGAAATTTCTCACATTACTGCAAACAGCCTCCACCCGTGAACATTGTTCATCTCTTTGGTATTTTCAGGTCTTGCATGTGTTGGCTCTTTGCCATTGTATCTGAGCACAGTGTTCTCAAAGCTTGCAGTATGACACATGATACAGCAAAGAAAGATAAAGAAAGGAACAGAGCAGACAGTAATCGATAGGAATGAAAAGGACAAAAGAGCCTCTCAGCATTTTCCACCCATTCTGCTACTTTTTTCTGTTCTCTTTATCTTGTTTTGTTTTTTACATTCTTCACTCTCTGCCTTTAAAATGTTCAACATTTTAAGTCAGTCCCTCTGTCTTTACTACAAGCATAAGTTATGAAGAATGAGCAAAAGGAGCTACAAGCAACACACTTACAGCAGGAGCTGCTGACGCAGCACGTGAGGAGACCAAATGGAATAGCACGGCTCGAAATCATAAATCAGCATGCAAAAAGTCTCAAAATGTGCGTGTCACCGTGAGGTAGCTGGTTAGGAAGAACAACATGCTTTTCTCCAACATAAACCTAGCCTAGGAACAGCCCATTTGCAATCTCTAAGCTCCAGTTTTTGAAGCTTTTTGTTCAGTTTTGTTTAGTTTTTACTTAGAATTAAAATTGACTTGCTTAGTTAGCTCCCATGTTATTCACTGAACATCTGATTAGCTAAATACCACGGAGTGGATTATCACACAAGATTCTACGGTGAGGTGCAGCTCTTGTTTAAGTTTCTTGTATATATAAGAGGGTGAATTTTATTTCTGTTGACTTTTTATTAGCTTGGAATAGTAAGAAAAGATTTTCAAGATGTTGAGCTCCAGATCCACTGCTGTTTTGATGTTCAAATTCTGCACTTCACATGTTTTCTTTCTCAGTCCTTACGTAAGAAGATTACACAAGAGAAGACTGTAATCTCCAAAATCATTTACCATACTAAACAGCAGCTACCGCCAGTGGATCTTTATCAGCTGCCCGGAGCAGAAAGGAGACACGTGGCTGTACATTTGGGAACTGGTCATTTACAGTACTCATCAATGTGTGCTGCCAGTCGTGGGCAGATGTCATCAACAGTCATTATGCAGCTCTGAAAATAGAACCAAACTTGACCTGGACAGGTCCTCAAACAATTGATGAACTGCCTCTGAACAATGGAAATGTGTGGAGTCCATTGTCTCCACCAGCCTCTTGCTGTTCAGTGATGCTGCGGACCCAGTGCTACAGCATCAGCGGGGAGACACTCAGTCAGGATGTACATGGCAAGAACATGTCTCCTGACTCCTCAGAGTTATAGTTTCTCTATATGTCCCTGACTGGGCACAGGAGATGAGCATCACTACCATGTCCTGGCTGATCTCTGGAAATGGCAAGTTTTATTTGCCCATTGTGATTTTCCTTTTTTTAATTTTCCCCAAGAACCACTGGTAAGCAAAGCCAGTGAGTAGGAGAAAGCACTTCGAGGAAGAGAGGGGCAAAGTGGCTTTAAGAGTGGGAATAGTCTAGTGCAGAGCGGGGAGTTGGGCTCGATGATCCTTGTGGCTCCCTTCCAGCTCAGCATTTTCTGGGATTCTGTGAGAGCACTTCTGCCCTGTGTTTTCTTCTCTGTCTGCCCCAGGCACTGTGCTGTGCCCTGGGAAGGGAAGGAACAGCATCAGGATGCAGAGAGGTTCCTGTGCTTCCACCTTGCCCCCTTTCCCAGACTATGTGAACTCTGCATGGAGAGCTGGTGCCATGGCCCTGAGAGCACTCCCTCAATTGCTGTGTTGTGGGAAGGGGACACCCTGCCATGGTCCCACATTCACACACTTTCCTAAATCTGGCTTCCTCTGCTTAGCTCCCACGACAGGATAAAGAGTATGGGGGGGAGTTCCTTCCCCCTCCCTTCCCTGCCCTCACCCAAGGCTCGGGAGGAACACTGCCTTCTCGTTTCCTTTGAGAAGTGCTGGCGAGCACAGGCTGTTACAGGGCGCGCACACAGTCCTTGGCATCAGAAGTGGTCAGCTGCTCCCATGCTCCTGTTTGCTTGCTGGCATGTGGCAGAGGGCATGAGAGAGAGGAAAGCGGTGCTACCCTTCTGAAATGAGCTATAGCAAGTGCTGTGTGCCTGCAGCTCCAGCCAGCCTGCCAGGGCTTGTCTGCTCGTTAGTTAGCAGGTAGAACATTACAAGTGACTTGCACTTAGTTGCTCCCCTGTGCCAACCCCTCTGATCTCCAGCAGGCCTGGAAGACAAGATTTAAGGCAGTAAGAAATGTGTTGCTTAGCCTTTGTGGAGCTGCACAGCCCGTGTTTGTGTGGTAATGTTATCTTTGAAACACAAGAGTGCTTTGTAAAGGTTACCAATACTGCTACATGTAATGACAACAAAAAATAATTTTTAAGATGTCTCTGCCAGAATGAGAATTTGATTGTCAGAAATAGCCACCAGCCCTCCCCTAATGGAAGGGCGGGGAACATCTCTTTGCTCGTTGCTTCTCCTTTGCAGTCTCCAGAAGGGTGTGTGCAGAGGGGCTTTTATGTTTGTCTATGTCCCAAAACAAGGAGGACACCACAGCAATAATCTTTTGGTGGCAGAAATGACTGAATCAAAGTTTGTTATGATCTGTATAGCAGAACATACTGTTACGCTGTATCTGTGCAGGGGGTGATCTCTTTATTTAGCAGCAGTTGCAGCAACAGAAATTTTTCTGAGTATGGGTTTTGTTTTTATGCTTTTCCAAGCGTTCTTCCTTTTGGTTGTTCTTGAAGTTGTGACACGAGATCAGGAAAGCTTAAGAGCTTAAGGGACTTCTTAGAGTACCATCATTTCGAGATGAATAAGCATTCATGAAGACAGCCTGTGGGAAGTGAATTGATGTAGTATTTGAATGCCCTGACTTTATAATTCATACAAAACTCTCTCTGCAGGAGTGTGCCCAGTGCTGAAAACTTTGCCTTAGGGTTCAGCTGGATCAAGCAGTAATAAGACTCCATCACTAGTTGAGGGGGAGGAAGAGGGGAAAACAACTTTAAAGCGGTGAAAGAAGATACCCATGATCATTGTTGTAGCAAAGCTTTTGCTCCCACAGTCCGTGGAAGCACCACATAATAGGCTGGAGAACTGACCCTGCTCTCATTGCCTGCCTTGCAGCTGCATGTGGGATTGCAACCTCGGTTTGGGAACAGCTGGCTCAAGCAAAGGCAGCTGGCTGCTCTGCTCAGCTGTGTTTCGAGATGAGCTGTTTTCTGCTGAGGTCAGTGGGAGTTTGACAGTATAAGGAGTTCAGACCACCATCCCTCAAGAGGGTGGAGAAATCCAAAATGAGAAAATAGGGATAAGACTACATGTTCTCTTTAAAGCTGGTTGCATGATTTATTTCAGTCCGGATATATTTGTTGATAAAGTGTTTTTGCCAGCAAGATACAGGAAGGAGGTTTTACTCCAGGATGAATTCACAGTTTGCATAGTATTTTCATTTAGATAATGCTGTCATGCAGTCATTTTAATGAGTGCTCAAACCCCCAAAGTGACTGCAGTCTAACCCCACTGCTTGCTCCTATTTCTTTACTGACACTCCTGTTAACTCCCGACATTTGCCTTCTGCAGCCAAACAGCCGCACTTTGGGAATGAGTACCTTTGTCCAGCCTGACTGTGAGCTCACAGTGCTCACTGACAGCAACTGTTCCCAAAAGGGCTGTGTGACACCATTCCAGCTGCAGAAGCACTGCACCAAAACAGAACCAAGACCCAGAGAGCTTGGGTCTCCCCACCTTAGCCATCATGATCACTGCACATTTTTTAATTGTTTTTTACAAGTTAATTATAACAGCAGCGTTGAACTCCCTGGTGAGAGGAGTGGGGGGACCAACCTCTGCTTCGACAGCTGGGCTTCCCAATTTTTGTCTTATTTGTCACTGAGCATCCCTCATGCCTCCTCAGCATGGGAGGAAGCCCTGAAGACATTCTGGAGTACTTTTCTGTGTTTTGTCTCTGAATTATTTGCTGTCAGATTTTTTCAGACATCACTGCTCCTGTGCTGGGAGTGGGAAGGTTTGTTTGCAATTCAGGTAGAGGCCAGTCATGTGCATTTTTGATGTTGTGATAGCTCTGTAATTAACTCCTAAGGGGATAATACTTAGTGGTCAGTCTATAGATAGCCTATGGATCTGATAGCTGCTAATCTCATTAACCCATGAATTTAGCTTGATTTATACCTCATTTGTTTCACCTAGTTTATTGTGATATATTATTCAGCTTCAAGAAAGAATGATAAAACGTGGTAACAGAGCATTTTTGCTCAGGCCTCAAACTGTCAGCAGAGAATGGAGGATTTGGCACTCATTTCTATTGCACTATTAGACAAATGAGAATAGTCCTTGGTCAGTGATAAAATATTTCTGTTTTCAATCTCTCCTTAGGCCAACTCTGTGTCATATCTTCCTTTTCTGAATAGCTTTGCTTGATAAATTTTATGAATGCAAACACATATGTAGCATTTCTAGAGGTTTTAATATACGTGAACATTTGGCTCTATTCCAAAAACACATACAGAGTTCTGTACTGCCTTAATACCAGGTCTAATTCATTCCTGGCAGGAGCAGTTTGGTGGTGCACAGAAATTTAGGGGGGAAGTTGTCCTTAGTTTTTGTGAACTGTAGCTATATCACTGTAGGTGTGTGTATAATTAAGCTGGTGCAACCTCTAAATTAATTTGATGGAGCTACGGCATTAAAATCTGTTTTAAAATGTAATGACTGTTCTAAAAATGCAAGGAATTAAATTGTAGTAGTGTAGCTATTGACCACACAAAATAGTAGGGTTAATCTAGATTGGCATTTAAAGTACAAAACTGTGTAGCTCCACCTCCTACCCTTACTTCTGTTGCTGTGCTCGATCTAGTATTGGAAAACTTTACTGTCACTTCGGTGTACAAATTAATACTTCCCCAGCATGACAGGCAATATGTTATAAGATTGATAAAATCCTCACAGACAACTTTCTTGTCAACTGGCTGCTACTTTAAGTAGTTTGCTAAGGACAAGAGACCAGAAAATTTATGTGGTGGGTTGACACCGGCTGGGTACCAGATGCCTACCAAAGCTACTCTGTCACTGCCCTTCTCAGCTGGGCAGGGGAGAGAAAACGTAATGAAAGGCTTGTGGGTCAAAATCAGGGCAGGGAGAGATCACTCAGCAATTACCATCATGGGCAAAATACACTCAGCTTGGCAAAATTAGCTTAATGTATTACCAATAAAAGCAGAATAGGATAATAGGAAATAAAAACTAAATCTTAAAACACCTTCCCCCCACCTCTCCCTTCTACCCCGGCTTCAGTCCTGATTTTCTCTATCTCCTCCCCATCCAGTGGCACAGGGGGATGGGGAATTTAGGGTTGGGTCAGTCCATCACACATTTTCTCTGCTGCTCCTTCCTTCTCAGGGGAGGACTGCTCACAGTCTTTCCCTGCTCCAGCATGGGGTCCCTCCCACAGAAGACAGTCCCCCTTGAACTTATCCAGCGTGAGTCCTTCCCACAGGCTGCAGGGGAATCTCAGCTCCAGTGCTGGAAGCACCTCCTCCCCCTCTTTATCCACTGACCTTGGTGTCTGCTGGGTTGTTTCTCTCACATATTCTCATTCCTCTCTTCTGATTGCTCTTGCACGGGGTTTTTTCCCCTCTTCTTACATCTGTTACCCAGAGGTGCTACCACCAACATGGATGGGCTCAGCCTTGGCCAGTGGTGGCTCTGCCTTGGAGCTGGCTGGCCCTGGCTCCATCACACGTGGGGGAAAATTCCAGCAGCCTCTCACAGAGTCACCCCTGCAGCAACCAAAACTTTGCCACACGAACCCAGTAAAACTTAATTTCACTAAGTAAAATCAACTGCTTCAACACAGAAAGCAATTTTTTGCTACTTTCCACCTCATTTTCCCTCCTCATCCCAGAAATAACCAGGTGGATGTCATGTGATCAACCCCAAAAATGTACTGTCAATGGCTAAATTGAATTTATGTGGAGATACATTAATCAGAAGCTGGCTCTCAGACAGATTGGAGTAGGTGAGGTTAGACTGTAAATGGATAATCAAGAGAGAATCAAGAAGAAAAATACTGGCATTAAAAAGAAAAATTAGAGAAATAACCCTAGTAACTTTGGTTTTAAAAACTCATATAAGATATCGGGTTGGCAGTTAGCATGGAAGAAAGAGAGGAAATTAGAGAAAAAGAATTTACAAATTATGAGCATTTGATGTGAGTTCAGCAGGTCCCAGATAAGCAGTGATCAGACAAGTCTGGACACAGACCCATGTTCCATCACACAGGAGCCACTGTCAGACCTCTGTCATTAGGCAACAGCTGTGCCTGCATAAATGGACACTTGTTCTGCTTTGCAGGCAGCCCTGTCCCTATCAGCATGTGTGGATTAAGCTCCCTGAACTTTGGACAAGTGCTGAGGATCTTGTGTTAGCCCAGGAGAGAGAGTTTTGCCATATTTGTTTGCTGTTCTCATTTCTCACTCCAGAATATAGTGCAGCTTATCAAAGATAGCTCTTGCAAACACGCATAGGAACAATTTAAGGGGCATTCACAAAGACTAAATTTAGCCTCAGAAGGCTTTTCTCCCCATGCTTCCTGTAGACTCAAGAGGAAGCATTTCCTCTGGGGCAACTCTGAGCACCTACAATGAACTCCCTTTGAGACACAGATGAGGATTTTTCTACTCTCCACTGACTGCAGAAAGATCCTAAGGCAAATAAACTCCTTAGGCTAAAGATGGCCTTTGCAACTATCCTCCTGTGCAGCCTGGTTTAAGAAGCAGGAGCAGTGAATTAGTCACTAACAGATTTTGAGTCAGTTCAGGCTCACAGAATGCTACAACTCCGCCACTGACTTTAAACATTCCAGGGCACTGCATATGTACAGCAACTGGAAATCTGTAAGGGTTGCTACATTGTCAATAAATAACATACTGCAGGGCTGACATCTATTCAGAACACAAGTAACAGTGGTAGGACATAATTCAGAGCAGAATGGCTTAATTAAAATGCTTGTGGATGTTGTTAAAGAAACAGTGCTATAGGTGAATGCTCATTTTATTGTCTATTTGTATACTCTACTCTCGTTATCCAATGTGCCCTTGTATGGGTGCTAAGGGGACCAGAGCAAACCCATGGAAAACACAGCTCTTCATTGCTGTTTCTAATGGGACATTGTTTCTGGTGAAATTCTGTGACATTTTAATTGTGGATCACATATTGCACTGGGTCTGTGTGGGAAGGTTCTGGTAGTAGGAAGGGAACAGGCATGGCTAAAGGCGTGGCTTAAGGGAGCAGTGGCTGGAGCTTCCCAAGCCCAAGTCAGCCAACTCCAAGACAGACCCACCACTGGCCAAGGCCAAGCCAATCATAAATTACAGTAATGCCTCTGTGATAACATATTTAAGAAGGAAAAAAAAAAGTTACTGTGCAGAAGTAATTGCAACCAGGGAAGGGAGGACTGAGAATATGTGAGAGAAACACTCTGCAGACACCAAGGTCAGTGGAGGAGGAGGGGCAGGAGGTGGTCCAGGTGCCAGAGCAGATTCCCCTGCAGCCCGTGGTGCAGACCATGTCAAGGCAGATTGTCCCATGGCCGCCCGTGAAGATCCACAGGGGAACAGAGACCCGCCTGCAGCCCATGAAGGAGACCCATGCCAGAGCAGTGGGATGCCCTAAAGAACACTGTGAATCTGTGGCAAGCCCATGCTGGAGCAGGTTCCTGGGAGGGACTTGCAGACCTGTGGAGAGGGGAGCCTACACTGGAGCAGGTTTGTTGGCAGGGCTTGTGACCCCATGGGGGGACCCACGCTGGAGCAGGCTGTTCCTGAGGGACTGCAGCCCATGGGAAGGGACCCACGCTGGAGCAGTTCATGGAGAACTGTAGCCTGTGGGAAGGACTCAAGCTGGAGAAGTCTGGGAAGGACGGTCTCCTGTGAGAGGGACTCCAGGCTGGAGCAGGGGAAGGGCTCTTCTCCCTGAGCAGCAGCAGAAACAATTTGTGATGGACTGCCCATATCCCTGCGCCACTGGTTGGGGAGGAGGTAGAACCCAAAAAGGAGGGTGGGGTGGGGGAAGGTGTGGTGGGGGAAGGTGTTTTTAAGATTTGTTTTGCTTTTCATTATTGTGCTCTGATTTTGGTTGGTAGTAAATTCAATTAATTTTTCTAAGGCAATTCCATTTTGCCCATGACAGTCATTGCTGAGTGACCTCTCCCTGCCCTTATATTGACCCACAAGTTTTTGGTATATTTTCTCTCCCCTGTCCAGCTGAGGAGGGGAAGGAGAGAGCAGCTTTGGTGGGCACCTGGCATCCAGCCTGGGTCAATGCAAAACATATATGTAAATAATCATAGATCTGAAAAACAGTGTAAGAGCTTGTAGTAAGTGACTGAGTCAAATGAGAGAAATTTAAGATTAGTCTCACTACTCATCCAGTCTCTGAGCTAAGGAAAAGGAAAATCTTGGTGTTTCTACAGTCACTGATTGAACACAATCTTCCTGGTGTTTCCTTAGCAGTTAATTGACAGTGTTCACGGTAGCAGTGGGGGATGAGACAATGGTGTCTTTCCTGTGTTGCCACATCACCTCAGTCATAGCAGATTGTGATGGTACAAAAGCAGTGACATCAACCTAGATCCCATCTTCTGTGCTTATGCAAAACACTTATAGCTCTATAGTTATAAGAAAATGAGATCAGTGGATGACACTGAGGAACTAATCACTTAGACTTCCTTCATGATCTTTATTAATGAACTGTACCTTCTTCTTGGCTACGTGAAGAGTTTTGGTTACCAGTGAAAGGGTGTAGTAATATGAGGAAAATCTCATTCACAGGATCAGCTGACAGAGTTTCAGAAAACGCTTTGTGGGAAGGGGAAGGGCGCTGGGGAGAACATGAGAGGATACTGTAATGAAAAGCCAGCAGAAATGTGTCTTGTTCCAATGAAAATGGGAAACACTGAGGAGAGAATGGGTCACTGCGGGCTACTTAAACAAGTAAAACTAAAATATGAACTGCGCTAGAAACAGAAAACTGGAGGGTCACCAAAACCGGGTTTTATATTCCAAGTTTAGTTCACAGGAGAGAAACAGGGACAGCATGAGGATACACTGAAACATCTGCCAAGAGGTTAAAAATAATATGAAAAGACTGTTATAAGTCCTGAAGGCACAATAACACAAAATTACTTGACCAAGAAAATATTAATTGTAATTAATTTGTAATAAGGAGATAAATTCTGAGACCAGTTCTTATTGTCCCTAAAACTAATTGGACTTTTGCCATGAAGTTTATTGGGAAGGAGATTACACTTTAAATAATGGCTTGCTTAAGTAATTATTGATGTAATTATGAACTGCTGGGAAAGAGTAACTAAGAAATACATAATGAAATATCATCACTTGAACAAATGCATCTGAGGTGTCCCTTCAGATATTTAAAGAACTGATGGAACAGCTAGTTGCTCAAAAACCCCACAGAGAATTGAGGAAGTATCAGGAGACTAATAAAGTGTCAGCATGCCAGAAGTCTTTAAAAACTGAATTAAGAGTAACTATGGAAACTATTGTCTTTTGGGCATGGCTCCAAATTGAAACAAATATAAATAGTGAAGCTGAAGGGGGAAGTGTATTTATATGGCGGTGAATAGTGTAACAAGAGCCTGATATGGCACAGGTGTACTGCAGTAAACCAAGCCAGGCCAATTAGAATGTTTATCCCTCCACATCTTTTACGATGAAGCCAGAAGATTAGCAGAGGACAGAACAGCATCAAGACTTTACAAAGGTATTTGATGCTGTGCCACATAATATCTTAAGGAAATTACTGAAACAAGTCAGATGGGGCTAAAATTCACTTAAAGGTATCAAAGGCTGGCCACTGAACTGTAGACAGAAAGTAAATCTGAATAGCAGTCAGCATTGTCAAGGATAAGCAAACACTAGTATCTTTTAAAAGTCAAGATATGGTCCAATATCTGGAGGATAAGGCACTAGTTAAATGTGAAAGTGGTTACAAAAGTAGGAAGACTGATTAACAGCACAGAGGAGAGAGGTTCAGATTGTTCTCTAAGGTTACTCTGGATCTCATAAAGGGAGGCTAAACTTAAAATGAAATTAATACGTGATAATGCTAAGCATTAACAGTACTTTGTGCCCATTAGGGAACAAATTTTATGAAATACAAATAGGGTTTTTTTGTATATGAAAGAATTTGTCTTTCTTAGATGCTTATTCAGACTGTATAAAGTTAATCAGAAAACTGAAACTCAGAAAGCAGCACCATCCATAACATTAATGAAATTATAATTTGCTTGATATCTTTCTTTATCTGAGAGGAATATTCCCTTTTAATTGTTTACGTTGCTTAGATTGGGTTGACATTTGTACACCCAACCGGTACCATCAGAGGGCTCCATATTCTGAAGTTTTCCTTGTGAATGAGGATGGTGTGGCGGTGGTGGGTGGGAAGGAGTGAAGGTTTGGATACTGAGCATTTCTGTGATAGTCCTGGGTCAGACCAAGGACTTACCCAGGACAGTGCAGTCCCTTTCGCAGTGGCTGAAAATAGGTGTTTACAGAAGATGAAGGGCATGACAAGCACATACAACAGTCTTCAGTAACTCCTTCCTGGACTGATTTTTCAGCTTAGGAACTCTGAGTCACTTGTGGTTTTAGTAACTCTAAAGGATTCCTTTTGCATGAATTTTTCCAGCCTTCCCTTAAATGAACAAACATTTCTAGCACTGGCACTGTCCTTTAGTCTCTCAACTGTTAGATCCATTGCAGGAAGTACCACCTCCCCTCATTTGCCCTGAAGCTGTTGCTATTGACTGCAACTGACACCCTCCAATTCCTGTATTGGGAGAGTGGGCAGAGCCAGACTCTGGTTCCCCGTTTGTGCCACTTGTGCTGCAGTGAATCTCTATCTCACATGCCCTTGGCTGCCTTTTTCACACACTGATTGTCCTTTAATCCAAGTAGCAGACTAGCTTTTGCCTACACTGAAACCACTTTTCCAGATTCATGAGTAGGTTTCCTGGCACCAGAAGTCACAAGATTGCCTCAGAATTGTATCTTTGATGTTTTAAAGTATGCTTTATGGCCTTGCAAGAGAAACCCGAATGCATGAACTGAATGCAATTGCTGAAATGAAGCCCTCTGAACAGGGAAGGAGAGACATTTTGAGATGTATGAGCTACAGCATGCACCTCACTGGAGAGTTCCCAAAAATTGTGGGGCTTCCCAGCAGCTCAAACAACATCAAAGCAGAAAACAACAGGCAGAGACATTTCCAGGAGAGCTGTAGCCTCACTGCCGG
The DNA here is from genome assembly GCA_013397055.1 of Pachycephala philippinensis. Taxonomy (NCBI): domain Eukaryota; kingdom Metazoa; phylum Chordata; class Aves; order Passeriformes; genus Pachycephala; species Pachycephala philippinensis. The sequence goes on from VWZT01009623.1 coordinate 543,726, forward strand.
GTGTCAGGGTGCCTGGCCATGGGTGTTACCTTTGCAGAAAGAGGGAGAGAGACTCACTCCAGACCTAAGAATAAACACTGCTGCTCTGCCTTGGATTTTCCTAGAGTATAGAAGGGGGACTTCTTCCATCATCCTTCTTGTCTGAGCATTTGAGGAGGCTCTTGCTTTGCTAGCTGAGAAAAAACAAAGAGGTTCCTGGTTAGATACTGTGCCTGGTGCTCTAAATTGTCACACACCAATGTCTGGCTTAGTTAGCAAAGGGTGCTGTGTCACACTGCACATTAACTCTACAGCATCATGGCTTTCACTTAGGGTCTTAAGTTTTGGGGTGGTTTTTTGTCTTTCTGTCACCAGTCTGTGGATTTTACTTCAGTTCTATGGTATTTCAAGAATATTTTGCTCACAATTTTTTTCAAGTATGTGCCTTTGCATGCTTGAAACACTTGACATGGCCATTAAAGACAGAGAATGACTGCAAAATTGCAAAGAATTTATTTCCGTGAAACTTCAGGGACTGGATGCTGAGTTTAGTCAGTGTACCTTTTAGGGCTGACCCTCAATACTGATTTTCATCCTTCTTTTTATCTCTCCTTTAACATTTTGCTTTTCTCCTCAAAAGTGACATATTAATAGGAGGAAAAAATCCAAAATGCTGTCTTTAATTCCTCCCTTGTTCTTCTTTCCTGAAAACCATGTCTGTAGCCTTTTTGCCTTCTGCTTGCACAGTCCACTGAGCAATAACACAAGTCGTTTTTTATTCCCAAGTGGGAAGGCAGAGCTGGAACTCTGAGTCTTGCTGAGGTCTGAGAAAGGGGGTTTCTTTTATAACTTGCAGATAAAAACCTGCTACAATAAAATACAAGAGTTTTCAAATAGTGAGAATGGGGTTGCCCAGCTCTGTGCTGTGCTCTGCTGCTAACACAGAGCAGTTTTCCCAAAACGGAGTGCAACACAGGTGGGACTGAGCTTTGTAATCGTGTGGGGGGGTTGTTTGTGGGGAGGAAAGGAATGCACAGCCCCTTTCCCCCTTGCTTTAGGGCATGAATGAGGTTGTACCTTTTAGGAAAGAAGCCCCACACCTCTCCAGCTGGCTGGCAGCCTCTCTGCCTTTCTGCTGTAGAGAGGTAGCCCTGAAGCAAGATCTCGCTGACCTACCTGGGGACTGTGAATGCCAGGCTGAGGCAGGAGAGCTGAGATTGTTGAACCTCGCCAGGCAAGAGCTGTGTGTCACGGCTCACGTTTCCTGCTACGTGCATCACACTAGAAAATGCTGCTTCTCTCTCCTCCTGTGAGGTTACTGTAATAACAGACACATTGTTGTTCAACTACAGAAGTTGGTAAGATTCTGTTTATCTAAATGTTGAAAGCCTGAGAGGTTGCTGTTGTGGCAAATTCTTTGCAAGCTTTTGCAGTTCTAAACACATGACCCTCTGCTGTCTCTAACGATGTGCTGCCATTGGCAGACTTTCCATTACATAATGTTGACCCATATTTGTGGTATGTGACATTTTTTGTTAAACACTGTCAGGGATAATCTGTCACAGAATAAATTTTCTGATTATATGTTGAGACTCTGTCATCCTTTGGCACAAACATAACTTGTGCCTCAGACAATGCTATTCCTTGTTAAGACAAGCAGAGTATAGTTCTCTCAGGTAAGAAAAATGCCATGAGAGCATTGTGTGCTCTGAGACTGAAATACCTAGGACTAAATTCATTGCCAAGTGATTGCATGGAATCACATTTGGGAGTAATTTGAGCTTTAAAATGTTTATCCCTAGCCCAGGTGATAGGAGGAGTGATAGTCTGAAGGAAGCATGGAGTCTGAAGTGTGACTCTGCAAAATACTGTCTCAGTCAGGTCAAGATTTAGAAAAGCAGAGCTATGGAAAAGATTTTTCTGCTCTACACTTACACTGAAGTCTGTGCCAGTATTTGGAGAGTTAATCAGCCTTTTCTTTAAAAATTTGTAATGGTGTGGGGAAAGAAATAGATATAGCTCAGCCAGGGGTTATTGCTACAAGGTAGCTGAGAAACGAGAGGCCTTTGAGGAATGGGAACACCCCCAAAGCTGTCCTCTTTCAGAGCTATGCAGAATCCATCCGTTCTTAAAAACCTGAGTTGCATAAAATAAGAAGTAGAGGAGAGAAAGGTGTATAAAATAGAGGAAGAGAGAATAAAATGGGAATTCTCTCAGTATTCAAGAACAGCGTCTGTTTCAAATGGACTTTATATAATGTTATAGCAAAGAAGTAACAAGATTGTGTGAGCTGCTGAAGCGTCTGCCACATTGTGGAAGGGAATGAATGTGGAACATAAGGCTGAGAGACTAAATACACCATCTTCAAGAAAGAAATTTTCCAGCCTTACGTAGGAGATGACTGTGTGCTAAGAACAGTTGCAGTATCAAGGAGAAAGGTTTTGCTTCAGTGCAGGGAATTAATGCTTGTCAGAGACAAAATTAAAACCTGATGAATGCAGTCTCACCCACTTTCATTTCTTCCTCTCTGATGCTATATTTGTCCTCATTCTGTCTGTGCATTCATTCATATATTCCTCTCCCTTCCCACCTCCCCATTGACTCACACTCTCCCTTCCTGTTATTACTTCCTTTTCATTTTCTCTTCCTTTAGGTTCCCTTCCCACTCATTCCATTTCTCCTCTGCCTGACTCTTCTGCACACATTTTCCATCCTGATGAAAAACATCAGAGAAATAAAGAGCAGGAATAAAAAGATGAACAAGAAAGTGTGTATAAGCATGTGTGTCTGTGTGTGTGTGTCTGTGTGTGTGTGTGTAACAGGTACACAGTCCCAGAAGGGTGTTCAGTACTGCACTTTCTCCCCAGGATGTACTACAGGTTTTTGAAGGTGTCAGAGGAATCCAGGCTCCTAAAACCTAGTCCTTGCTTCTAGGCTGCAGCACTTGGCAGCGGCTTTGGGAAAGGCAACATCAGAGTTCGTTTTTTGAGATTAGTGTCCCCAGAAACCATCAGAGCGAATGGAAGGATCCCCAAGTCCAGTGGTAGTGGAATGAGAGACATCTAGCTGTGTATGGGGTTTGCTACTGTGCCAGATCAGTGAGGACTGAGAGGACACTGGGTGGTCTTGGGACTGCAGGAAGAGAAATGAGAGCTTTAGGGACTCTGGACTTGCTGTCATGAAATGCTGACCAAGAAATATCCCAGCCTCAGTCTTGATGGGAGCCTTTGTGCAATGAACTGCTGTTTCTCGAAGCCACCAGTGCTGGTGTCTCAAGATTAATGGCTAAATGGTGTGAATTTTGGTTTGGTGAAACAACTGGTGCCAGGAATGCTTGTTGTAATGTGTGGTAGGAAATGGGCTCAAGCCACTTTCCAGTCTGGAAACTGGTGATCCCATCCCAGCACGGTGGGCTTGATCCCAGAGTCAGTCTGTGACCTGGAGAAAGCAGTGCACTCGTGCAGCCCCTGAGGCTGCTCCTTTGTCCAGCCTGTGGGCCTGTGGTGGAAGGGAGCTGAGCTGTCACACCTGATGATGGTGCAGTGCTATACCAGTTTAATCTATTAGCCTATTACTCTTCAAATTTTCTTCTTTTCTGGCCTTCTTCTTGTTCCTGAAGCTGAGAACTAATAAATAAGTACTTTTCAAAAAAGCTTGATAGGAATTGCACTGCTACCACGTGGATTATTTCTCCTTCCCACAAAAAGGGCAGGTGGGAAGTGTGCAGAGCAGATAGCCAGAAATGGCTCATTCCCATACCCTCTCTTGCAATCAATAACCTGTTTATCAATCTAAAACCGGCTACAATTTCTTTCTGCAAATTCTTGCATAATCGAAGGATCAGAGTGGACGGCAGAGCCCTTGCAGCTGGGTGTGATCGCACGCAGCGGTCACGGTGGGCTGTGCGCTTGGAGAAGGGGAAGTCGCTAACAGTGGCTTGGGGGTGGTTTCGCCTTGGGCGGCTCTCTCGTGTTACGGAGTAACCTCGAAACAAACGCCGCCGCGGCGGTGGGCAGCTGTGCTCGAGGCCGGCCCGCTGGAACCCCGACCGGCCGTTCGCAGGACCTCACCCGGAGGGCTCGGGGACTCCTCGGGAGCTTCTCGTGGAGGCGCGGCCTCCGTTACATAAGGAGCGGAGGGGGAAGGGACGATTCGGCGCCGGCGGCCGCGGCCCCTTTAAACGCGGATCCCGGGGCGCGCCGGGCGCCCGCCTCGCTGCTGCCCCCTCCCCGGCTCGCTGCGGTGACAAATCCGCTCCTCGCCCGCCTCCTCCGCCGAGTGCTCGCAGCCGAGCCGGGCGGCGCCGGGAAGCGCTGCCGCGCGGCTCTGCACCGGAGCCCGCCAGCCCCAGCCACAGCCCCCGGCCAAGCCACAGCAGGCAGCGGCGAGGGGCGCGATGGAGGCTCCGCGCCTGGCGCACACCATGAGCAGCCCCACGAGCCCCTGCGAGGAGGTGATCAAGAACCTCAGCCTGGAGGCGATTCAACTCTGCGATAGGGACGGTAAGCCCGGGCTCGGCGCGGCTAATCCCCGCAGACGTAAGATGCTGCTGCCCTCATGGATGCTAATGCAAATTAATCCGCGCGTCGTATGGTCCTTTGTTATCCCCCATGAATTTGTAGGTACAAGTGTTCCCCACCCCTCCCGCCGCCGCCGCCACCCTCCTGCCATTGAGAACAAAAGGAGAAGGTTGCACCTTGCTGGAGGGAAGGGAGGGAAAACCGCCGCTCCCTAAGCCGTGCCTGGCGTTGCAGTGCGATTACCCCGGGCAAGCCTGATGCACAACCCTGCCCCTGCCAGGAATGGACGCTGAGGCTTGTTCTGGGAGAGGCAGCAACGAGAGCCAGAGCACGCGCTGCGGAGGGTCCGGAGCTAGGGATGGGGTAGTGGCCCTGGTGGGATTTTGTTGCCCGCGGTCTCCAAAGTCCTTTGTATTATAGGACAATTCCCGTGCTTCAAACACACGGGCGGATGTGCCAGCTGGCCTGGGCAAGCGGCCAGACTTGTTGCCGGTCGCTCGTGAGAGCCATGAGGCGGCGAGCGGACCGAGCCTGGGGCTCGCAAGATGGGGCGCGGGGGGACACCGAGAGGGAGGCGGTTCAGCACCGCGGACAGCACCGCGCCGGCGGGCCCGGGTGCGCCGAGCCCTGCGCCGAGCCGCCCTCCCCGCGCCTTCCCCGCGCGCTCCCGCCCGCTCCCGCCGCGCCGCGCCCGGCGCCCGCACCGCCGCGGGAGACCGCAGTGCCCTGGGGACAGCGCCTGTCAGCCCGCCCGTGCCCCGGCAGGCAGATGAAGTTTGGTTTCGGAGTTGCAGGTGCGGGTGTTAAAGGTTGTCTGTGTTGAAGCAAGCAGATAAATGTCAGGTGGTGACGAGGGACAGCCAAAACAAGTGTACGTGCTCGAAGCGACACTGAAGGCTGACTAGGGGAGAAGAGAGACGTGTCGTTTGTACACAGCTGTGGCTGACAAAACTAAACAGACTCACTGGCTGTCAAACAATGAACTCATATTTTCTTCTAGAGTGGCATATAATTTGTGCTCATATACCAGATGATTCCTATCCTGTCATTTCACATCGAATTATTAAAAATACCTTCTCATTTTTGGATGAAAAGCGTGCTTTGGGTGTGGAATTTATGTTACCTAGTAAATGTACCAAGGAATGGAGATGCTGTATCAGTGATTGGTACACTTGAATTAATGAAACTATTTTCTTGTCGTCAGTGTATTTTTGGAGCATAACTGTTAAAGGTGATGGCTATAGGAGTCAGACCATTTTTCTCAGTTCTTTTTTACAAATTGTGATTAAATACTTCCCTTTTTTTGACCTAGGCAGACTCTAATATTTAAAAAGATGAATTTTTGTAAGCTCTTTTTTTCCTCATAATAGAAAAAAAATTATAAGGCATTGAAAAGTCTCAGTTACTATTTTTATAGCTACATTAGAAATTATTTTATTTTTTTCTTTTAATGTTTGAATTTAGATATATGCACTTCCATCCATTCATGCCTTACTCACTGCCATAGGAAACTGAGCTGTGTTTACAGTAGTGGAGGTTAGACAGTTCTTTTGTTAAAACACTTTTTCACATATATTCCTTTTAATTAATAGTAGATATAAATAAAAATAGATAAATTATGCAATCTTTCATATTTGTGTGCCCTAAGTAATTGTAGCGAAGTACTCCATGTTAATCACAACCAACTCTATTTGGATCAGCATACAATAGTGAAAGACTGCTTGATTCCTGTGGAATAATGTCATACAGACAAGCAAATGGAAAAATTTAGTCTTTTTTCATTTCAGTTCCTTTTTGATTAGGCTTCATTGGAAAACAACAACTTTCCCGTAGATGTGGCTTTACAAACTAAATCCATCAAGCAAGCTGCCTCCATCCAGAGCGGTTGCTTTCTCAATACATGGTTGAATTTCCAAAGGAGGTGCCTACGTTGGGGACGGGAGAGAGACAACTCGGTGCCTCAGTTGGCACAGGGCTGCTCTTGAGCATACTCCGGTATTTCCTACAGGTGGCACTTACGCATCAAAAAGCTTGTTTTAATGGGAACACACAACAAGGAAGCAAAGGTGAAGGCACTCCTCTTTGAGATAAGCGTACAAATGTGTATGCAATGCATTTAGATCCCTGAGTGTCCACACGGGTATGTTTGTATTATAAATACTTGCAATTTATTTTAGGGTATCTTTGTTGAAAAAGGTGATGTTGTTAAGGTGATTGGCATCACTGAGGTTAAACAAAGTTTTGTGATAAATAGCAATGTATTACACACAGTAAGTTATAAATACACTAGATTTGTATTCTGAAAATGTCCTTGGTCTTTAAGCTGTAATAACTGTACAGACAGCCAGTGAAATCATAACATTATACATCCAACTAGGACAAATTCTGCAACACACTTAGTTGGAATTGCAAGCAATGCTGCAGTGAAAACATAAGCAGTAATGGAAAATTTATGTAGCAAAATATTTTTCTTGTTTTCTAAGATGAGAGGATTAATAATGAGATGTTTTGTATTCAACAAAGTGTGTTATACCTTCTGTGGAGGCATATACAGGAGCCACAAATCTAGAAATTGGAGTAAGGAATTAATAATATCATGACAGTTCAACTACTTTTGGATTTTTTTCTGGGTTTTTTTTTCAGCGTTGTTTTTGCAGGCATTGTCATCTCTCTTAATGAATCAAAGCAATTTAAAAACTTACAGATGTTAAATAAGAGATAATAAATGTCTACATTTTGGAATTATTTTTTTTAGATAAAAGCTCCTGATAAGATTTGGTTCTAAGTGAATGCAACGTTCCAAAGCCAGTTATGAGCTGTTATTTACAAAGGCATCTTGCATTATTTGCTCTTACTCTTTTACACGGGTCTAATAGCACAGCTCAGTGCTAGTCTGATGCTCAGTCTAACGTGCAGTTCCTTAGAGCTCTCCTGAACTCACTCTGTGTACAGGAAAACGTGTAGCATTTGTTATTTTCCTTTGCCATATTTGAACATTGTAGCCATACTTCTGTAAACTTAGGCCAGGAATGAATGTTTAATCAGTGCTGAACATTCTGGTGACCTTTTTATAAAATTTGTATTAGCCTCACCTGGGGATTAAACCTTTAGTAGATGGATGGATGCCTTTTGTGTCATGAGCACGCCAATGCTATGAAAATATAGCTGATGCCAGGAAACCATAAGTCTTGGAAAAAACCAAGCTTTTCACAGGCTTGGTAGAACAGTGTTGGATGTCAGCAGCTGAATTTCCCGACGCTGCGCTGTGGCTGTGCCGTGCTCCCCCTGCAGATGATGCACTTCGGCTGCCGGCTCCCGCCAGGCCGAGAGCGGTGACGCCGTCACCACTCCCCCTGCTCTCGCGTTGGCATAGACTGAGGGAAAGCAGAAGACACCTATCAAAACAACACCTGTCAAAATGCAGACAGGAGAAGAGCAGAGAAACAAATCTTCAAAGAGGATGCTGGAACTTGGGACACACAGACAAGGGAGTCAGGCAAGAAAACTGGCCCCGGAGGTGCTAACAGACGTGAGGCAGTGGCTGGTCAAGGGTGGAAGAACAGGAAAGACTTGCAAGCTGGGGATTAGGTTAAATGGGAGGGCAGAAGTGGGCAAAATAACCCTGAATGAGAATGGGAAAAGAAGATAAAGGAGCAAGGAGGGCCATCTAAGTTCAGGCAGCATGCCCAGGGAAGTAAAACTGGGGGGAAAAAAGTGAGCGGATGTTCACTCAGACTAGATTAATTTGAAGAATGAGGATTGGGAACCTGTGAAGAGTAAACCTGGTGACCTGCACACAAAGAAGAGACAAAAATTACGAGTGGGGGGCTACTGGGTAGTTTGGACCACAGAGCTCAGGAGTAAAGGAATAGAACTAGGACTTGCTGAGCAGAGAGACTGGGACTGAAAGGACAGCCTTAGGAGTGAAGAACAGGACTTTTGAAGTGTGACTGGGGAAGAAGAAGGAAGTGGGACAGGAACAAGTTCAAGGACCAGGGCAGAAGAGGCCGTGGGTTGGTGTGTATCAGTGCATGACCTCTTCCAGAGCCACATGCGACCCCAGGATGCCAAATTCTCCTTGTTCATTTGCCACCAGAGAAGGGGACCATGGAGTACTCAGAGTCAATGGCTGCTGCTGACTTCAGTGAGAGTAGGACTTTAAGAAAATGCCTTGAGAGAGAACATTAACCACCTTAAGTAACTTTCCTGTGCCTCGGTCTTGCGTGTGTAAAATGGAAGCATATTGCTGCCTCCCCTCACAGCAATGTTTTCAAAATAAAGTAATGAATGTTTGTTAATCAGACACTGTAGTAGCCTGGAAAACCCATGAGGTGCATGGAAAAACCCATGATGAAATTCGTAATTTTGTCTTCAGAGAAGAATATGAATAATGTGTAGCAAATAAGTCCTGGGACTACACACTGAACAACAGCAAATAACTGTTACAAGAAAAAATAGTTCATTATGTACACACTACTCATTATGTATGCTGAATGAGTCAGAATTTATGTGGAAAAATTAGTACATAACTATGCAGTTAAAGGCTATACCATAATCTAAACAAAGCGTTCAATTTAAGGTTATTCAAGCATGCTTCATTCTGGTATTTTCTAACCGTTGATGGCTTCAACAATACAATCTCACTGAAGTGTTTTTAAAGTTTTTTTCTATCTTCATATATTTGAAGATAGTATTTAGGCAGCAGCATCAGAGCTGGAACTGGTGTCTTGGCCAGTTTCAATCAATTTCATCACCTTCCAAACACTTGGCACCATCACAACTGTTTAGTCTAACAGGCTTGTATAAAAACATTACATCATATAAGCTAAGATGTCATTTCTGATTTATGTAAACAGCTTGCATCCTTGGCTTTCCATGTTATTTGAGCATGTCTCATGTTTTCTAATTTATTTCAGGAGTTTATTATTATGCTGCACTTATTGGAGGATTCTGGAAGATTTTTCTGGAGTTCATTAATTGAGGTTTTCATTGCCATATTGTGTACACATTCACCTTTCAAACAGAAGGGATAAAGTGGCATCATCCAGTCTCTGGATGCGATCTTCAAATCCCCTTTTTGGCATTATGGAGCAGTATCACTGCTAATTCTGAAATGTCATTGTGTATGTCTGAAAGATGGGAAAAATTTGAATGTCTAGTTAGACTCCCACATGAAGGACAATTGAGAGATCCAAATTTCCCAGTAATTCTTAGTGTCCTGAATCTTTGTTGTTGAATTGTTGTTTGGTTTTTAAAAAAACTGTGACACTTCCGAGCACAGTTCGTATTTTCTGTATCCAACCTAATAGAGAAGTGCTTGTATTTGTGATACTTTAGTAGGACACAAAATTCAGAGTTATGTTTATTGTTTTTTTCCTCTCCCCGGCTGCAAATTTGGAGATTTAAATTCACTGTCTTCAAAATGCAAACTGTATCACCTTTCTAGGGCTTGAGTGGTGGAATGGCCAGCTAAGAAATATATTTCTTCCAAAAAATTATGTCTAACCTGGCTGAACTGGAACATTGTGATGCTGCTTTTTTTTTTTTTTTGTTACAAACAGGAATGCTGCTTCAGGTAGGAGTTAAAATCTAGTGCATCACTTCAAAAGCTCTCTTGCTGCAAAGAAGAATACTTATTACTGTTTTAGCTTTACATTCTTGGCAGAGACAAAGATTTCACATGTAATATTCCTCACTGTTAGAACAAGAAAAATACTAAATGGAGCCAAGCAACAAGTCTTCATGAATGATTTTTAAGAGTTGTGGAAGAGAAGAAAACTAATGATTTGCCTATGTCTTCCACTTCAGCAAGTATTTCATCCTGTCTTGGTTTATGTCATAAGTAATGATGTCTCTAACCAGCGAGGCTTTGCTGGAAACTGGCTATTCAACATCCTGGTGTCAAGAAATGTAGTCATCCAAATTCTTCCTTTGTATTCATGAATTTTTAGGGTTATTTTCCTTCCTTCTTCCTTCTCATCTTCTTTTAGAGCTTTATGACATTCAAATCTGCATAATTGATTATGGGATATTTTGTCTGGCAATGACCAAGTTACATATTATTAGCTATTTATATTTTGCCTGCCATTCTATTTGTGCCCCTTTTCATTCACTTATTTTCACTGTAACTCCATAGAATCCCTTATAAAGCCACTGAAATGCTTGATGTGTAATTATGCCAGATTCACCTACAGAATCACTGTTCTTTCCCGGTTCTGATATTGCTGGGTTGAAACTCAAACATATAATATAGCTTTTGTAGTTAATTTCTAGTCATTTTTATACTTAAAGCATTTTAATCATCAGTGTCTCCTGTGTATGTCCCTTGTTCTTTGTGTTTGTTTCAGATTAGAGGTCCCAGATGAATTCTTTTATTTATTCTGTACAAGAATCCATTGTAGCACTTCCTGCCTATGCTTCTAAGCCATCTTGTTCTTGCAGCTCCTTCTGTTTAATGTTGTCTGCAGCACATAAATGTGATCTCTCTTTAGATCGTTCACAAAGACACAAAGGCTGGAACCAGCCACAGGCTCTGTGGTAGCCCAGTGGACACCTGAGCTCCTTACTTCTTTTGCCATGTCAGTCTCACCTCTGCCAGCCCCTGTTCAGCCCTGCAGATCAGTAGTTCTCAGTGAGCACCATGGCAGGAGGAATCATTTAGGGAAATTCTAACCCCAATCTGAGAAGCAGTCCCATCTAACCCCTATCTAAGAAGAAGAAACCAAGCCCACCCCGCACTTAAAATTTTATATCTTCTGCAAATCTCAAAGACTAAAGCTGTCTTTATTGAGGAAGAGTTAAGCCATTCCTATCTAATTCATCTCTTTCATCTTAACATAGAATTTTCTGTTTTACTGGCAATTTTCTTCTCAGCCTACTAACCTGGTGGCTCTACCACCTCTTGTAAGAAGTGTTCTGAGCTCATATTTTCAAATTCACAATTTACCCTGCCATTTTGCCTGTATGATCTAGGTCAGAGTACACCCAGAAGGGCAATTCAGTCTTTCCAACAGGTTTCCAGTGAGGTCCCAGAGCCATAGCTTCTAGAACAGGCAGAGTATCCCTTCTGTCATGTAAGGTCTGTTGAGGAGAGACTCTCTCATATTCTTATTTAGATTTCTCTAGTATTTCATCACTCATTTTTGAATGGGTTCCAGTCAGGCATTGTTGTGTTCTGTTGTCTCCAAAGGCTTGCTGAAGCCTGTCTTCCTGACCTTGGTTTTTCATTCTGGGACTTCTCTGCCTTGTTAGTTTTCCATTTTTTCCCCCAGAATCTAGGAAGATCTCCTCTTTTACCCATTCCTTGTAATTTCCTCCATCTTTTATTGTCCATGGCTTCTAAACAGCAGGTTTGGAGGCCCTGCCTTTTCTGCGCTGCTGAAGTAGTGGCAGTATCTTTCACCCCAGCTGAGGAGATAATCTTTAAAAGTCCTCCCAGTCTGAGTTTTTCTTAGACCACTCAGGACAGTAGGTACATCTTCTGTTCCGCCAGCATGCATGGCCTTTCGTGCTTTTTGTGACCTGAAGGCTATATTTAATTCCGGCTGAACGCAGCCCACAGTCTTAAACTATGTCTTCTGTTCTCTTTTGACAGAATTTTTAAGCATTTTCCTTGCAGACTACGTTCTTCAGAAATTTGTAAGCATATCCGGAGCAATAGTACTAACACTGTCAATAAAGGATATGTGTATAAAACATGTCGCTGCTATAGAAAATTATGAACAAAGACAGCGTTTAGGCAGTTTTAGGCAACTAAAGAAAGGTCTGCTCCGGGATCACTTTGTGTGATTTCCTCACTAGGGTTTGTTATACAGTGGAGCATTCTTTATTTGACCTTGAAATTTTTTCCTTCAGCACAGAAGATTTGGTTAGAATTCATTGTAGCATTCGTAATTTCACAGTGGTGTTTGTAGTTGAATCATTAGTCAATTTTATTTTATTGTTCTCAGAGTGTTCTTGTTTTATTTCTGCTTGAATGAACAAGGTGTTTTGCATGGATGTTTCCAAAAGCTATGATTAGCTGTACTGTTTTCATAACCTAACAACTGTTTCTCTGAGCCTTGACAGGCCTAGATGCTGCCAAGAAGGGGAAGCCTTAAAACCAGTTTGGTGTTGCTCTTTCATTCCTGCAGAATGACAGAAAGTATTACCAGGGTTACACTCTTAGTTCCAAGCGTGGAGTGGAGTCTGGAGTTTATTTCTCCAATATTGGAGAAAGTCAGACCCAGCTGGCAGCTTTGGAAGAAGCACAGTTGAAGAAATTGCTGTGTTAAGCTTTGTTAGGAAAATTCTTGTTAGAATTTTCTTGTTAGGAAAATTCTTCGGTTTGCAACAATCAGAAGCATCCCACAAATTTCTTTCCTTAGCTGTTCCTTTGGCTTCAGTAAGACTTTGTGTAAAAACCAATTTGCGTTCATAATGTGGCATGATTAAGATCTTACAAGTACTGTATTTTCCTAGTCTTTGGTGTTTGTATTTTATCTTATTTCATACAGATAGGCATCTCATTTGGAATTTTTCTCTATAAGTTGCAGTTTGTCTGGATTTAATCTGGTTTTTTTTATAAGACAGATTTATTTATTTCTGTGTATATTTAACGTGTATTTGTAATGTGTATTTATTTCTTGGCTAGAAATAACATGTTTAAAAGATCATTCTGAGCATTTTTTTACAGTTCACTTCTATGTGCACTCATAGTTGAAAACATTTGGACTTCAAAATGAGCAGGATAAAAAGATGTTAAAAGGCTCTTTCAGTCTTGGCCAGCTGTAAGTCCTAGTGTACAAGTATCTGTGGAGTGACTCATGCTGTGTCGTTGTTCCTTTTAATGCAACTTATTTAAAGGGAAATTATATGTGAGTTTATATAAAGGAAGGGATAAAATTAAAAACAGGGTGTGCAGCAGATTGTATTTTTTAATGCTGCTAAGGTCCATCTTCCATCTGATCACATAAAGTAAATATTATGCACTTACACTTTTATGGTGAACTTTATGCTGGTAATTTAATATAAATGTTCAGTGGTAAACACGTGACTTTCAGAGCACTAATGTTTCTGACTAATTTCTTCTAGCCTTTACACTTCCAGTGTAATTCCAAGACATATCTCTAATCACAGGAACTGAAACTCCCCTCTGTCTGAATCCAGTAAATCACAGGGAAGTTATGTCCCTCTTGTGTGGAACATACTGGAATTTTAGGCAGTGTTGCCTGTGCTCTGATGAGAGAGCTCTCTGTAAGCTACCACCTTGTTCTTCATGAAGGGACAGGTTTGGGCAGTAAGACTTCTCATGTCATGTGTAGAGGTTATTTTCTTTCCCCCCTAGAGGGAGGCACCTGAAACTCCAGGTACAATTCTTTGTTTCCTGTCTGTGAGCAGCTCTGTGCCATGCTTTGGGACCCCGACACAGAGAAGAATATGTCACTTCTGTACTTTACTTTGTGTTTAGGTAGCATGGAGTTCTTAAATCATACTTTATGTACAGGGGTCTGAGTAGAGCAGCCTTTTTAGAGCATAGGAGTTTAATTTCAGGTTTAGTGACACGTCAGGTAGCCAGGTGGCCCAGCATGACCTGTGTGGTAGGAACATATCTGGTACACTGTGCTTTCTCATAACTGGACAAGTGAAGGGAAGAACCAGGATCTCCATGTGAAAAAAAAATAAAATAGTGATTCTCCTTTTTCTATTTTTATATATTCTGTAATGCTCAGCTGGTTTCTGTGTTGCTTCCTTGAGCAGACCATCAGGGAGCCCCCTGGGCTGCCTGGTGGGGCTGTCAGCCGTAGTGCAAGTGTGCAGTGCTGCAGATGGAAGCCAGAAAGTGAAACTAAATCCTTCAGTGTATCTCAGTATGCTTATAAGATTAGCTCATATAGTAGGGTGTGGGAACTGGAAAGCATTCCTTGAGATGCTTTTAAATGCTCTGAATCCAAAAGATGAAAATCTAAGCTAAATATGAATGGCTTTTAAGTACCATACCCAAGGGGACTTGTTTGGCATAGTGACTTTGTAGAAGGTTATGCAGCTATTCCTCTATAGCTGATCAATTTTTGTCTTGCCATGATCATGATTGGTGCTATTGTTGCAATCCAATGGCTGTTGATAACCTGCATAATAAGACTACAGAAAAATTTGTAATGGTAACTATTGTAAGTATCCAACTGAGCTGTGCTTTTTTTAAAAAGCAATTTCAGAATTATTGAGGAGCCTGGATTTGAATCTGATGTTTTTAGAATTGCTGTAGGTTTCTTTTAACTTAATTACATCAAAACTTTGCTTTGAGTTTTCTCCTCTTCATTAGACAATTTTCATTAGATAACCTACAGGAGAGTTCTGTCACAAATGCCATCAGGACAGGCAGCTGATGAGCTACAGCTGAGATTTTTAATAAATACTCACAGTCAATATGCTATACCATGTGAGTATAGAGTGAGGGGTGAATTCCAACGTGGTGAAGACTCTGCTGAAAGATTTCTTTGGACTACAATATTCATAACTGTGTCATCTTTATATTCTAGTGACAGTGAAAAGCTTGAACTCCTTGTAGATGAGGAGTTCCTCATCTTGATAGGGAGTGTTTAGCAGGATCCTCTCATTTCTGCATGCTTGTCTGCCCTAAAGAAACTGGCAGCAACCTAAGTT
This sequence comes from Pachycephala philippinensis, assembly GCA_013397055.1. NCBI lineage: Eukaryota > Metazoa > Chordata > Aves > Passeriformes > Pachycephala > Pachycephala philippinensis. Next base: position 558,866 of record VWZT01009623.1, read on the forward strand.
AGCTGTGAGCTCTCTGCTCTTGTCAGAGGTTCAAAAGTTAGGAACAGTCAACCAGTGGCAGACCTACATCTAAAGCCTTGACAATGTTTGGTTGCCCTAGGAAACCAGCTAAAAATGAAACAAAACAGACCAACTCCTGCCAAAAAAAAAGGGCTCTCAAAATCCCTATATCCTTTATTTGTCAGGGCCTGACAGAAAGTCTGAAACGTGCATACAATTTAAATGTAAAAAACCAGTACAAGTTACAAAGTAGAATTTCCTGAACTATTGTGAATATGTAATACATTTCAAATCACAGCTAAAAAGCACAAATTGGTGTAAACCAGAGCCAAATCCCCTTCCTTACGAGAGATGTGTGTGAAAAGCACACAGCAATTACCAGTGCACTGAAGTAAAGAAATGCTCATTCATGCTGCAGGCTGCCAGGGTGTCCGGAGACTTACAAAAGCCCACTCATGCTGAGCACCCTACTTTCTCAAGGAAAATGCTTAGTAAAACTGTGTTCCCCAGCCTTGACTTCTCTCTGCTGCCCTTCAAGTGACGAGTTTTGCCTTTCTGTCTGGGCTTCCCTTTGTTGAAAGGAAGTGGGTTTTAAATGAAAAAAATCCTTGTATGATCAAGGCACTCGCAGTTTTCAGGCAAGCTGGTAGGTCTCGTTAAAGCTCATGTGAATACAAGGCTGCCTCATCTTGCTAGATTTGAACTCACATGACTTAACTTGAACTAGAGAACACATTTTGGTTTAGATGAAGACACAGCTGCAATAAATGGCACAAGTTGTTGCCAGCCAAAGAATGAGGTAAACCGGTATGAATGAGGTTCATAGTAATAAACTAAAATGGAAGTGTTTGTTTATCTCTCTCTTTTGTTTAGTGACGTGTGGAAGCACAAATCCTGAAAGGCCACTCACTTCTCTAATATACAGTTAATAATAAAAGCAGTGGAAAACTAAGGGCAGTGCTTTGCCTCAGTTACACTGTTAGATGAAGAGCACTGGAGCAATTAGGCCAGTGACCCAGAGCAGCGTAACTTGGATCGGAATCTGGCCCCAAGCAACTTGTCTGGGGTCATACAGTCAGTGCCTTCATCGATGAGATCTGTTTTCCTTTGTCCTGGAGACATAGGCAGTTCCACAGTCTCGGATGCAGCTGGACAATTAATTCACCAGAAGGGACAAACCTCATGCCGTTAAAAGCTCTGTATCCCTTCCTGCTCCAAAATCTGCCCCTTTAGGAATCAACAAGGATGGGAGACTGCTGAAAAATTTTACTCCCAGTTTTCAGCAAAACAACACTGAGATAGCATCCTTACAAAAACACACCATAAAATGGGCCTAAGTGCAGTCTGAATTACGGTCAGAATTTCACAATAGATAGATAATTATAGATGGATAGTAATAGAGACCTGATAACACAGAGTTCTGCTAAATGAATGAAGTACATGTGATAGATCGATCTGGGATAAATTTTATAGTAGTGCTTCTGACGTACTTACTTGCTTTCCAAATCTGGAATTCTGTATAACTGTAGGTATGCCTTATACTCAAATTCTAGTGTATGTAAGTGGCTGCAAAGTTCATTTTCATTTTTAAATGGCATTTAAATTAACCTAGATGGTGGTTTAGAGCCTTTTACATCCCTTGTCACCTTTTTTCCCTTTCAGCAACTGAGAAATGCACATTTTAATTAAAATTTGTTTTTCAAATGTATCTTGTAGCCAACACATGCTGAGAAGAGCCACTTACCACCCATGAACTGCAAGCTTGCTGTGCTGAACAAAATGGGAGCATTTAATTAGGAGTAAATGCTGCGGTGGCGTAGTGTTTGTGGCCTGCTGTAAAGTCCTGTTCGATTTCCAGAAGACAGAATTGCCCTTGCCTGGCTCTGATGGCAGAGCCATGAAAAGCAATGCTTTGCCAGTAGGAGCTGGAGTGCAGCTGGAGCTATTTTTGCCACACTGCAACTCTCATTTCACAGAAGTTCACAGAGAATCTTGTTTAGCTTTACATGACAAGGTACAGTGAAAAATAAAGCCGTGTTTAATATAAGCAGTCTGAGAACTGTAGAGGGAACTGGATATAAATTATTTTGCATGCAGGAGTCACTCAGTGGACAGGATGAGGAGCAAGATGCTGATGGTTGGTGGTGACATTTGCACTCAGTCTCAGCTTATCTGGCCAGTTCAGTTTGTTTGGTTTTGGTATTCATGGGTCATAAAAAGAGATCCCAGCACTTCTCAGCTCTTTACCACGAGGATCTGGTCAGTCCTTAGAGCATGGTGGGGTCAGTAGATGTCAATAGGTCTCCATATCTTAGGTACAGGGGAGAGTAGACATGACAGTGTGGATGTCAATTTATTCTTCTAGCCTAGCTGGTTTTTCAGTCTTACAATTTTCCTGCTCCTTAGTGAAGAAATATGTCCCTACATGATTATTCACAGCCTTCCAATTGCATATTTTCATCTGAAAATAAAAATCCTCCTTTTTCATATTTTCTCCATGTATTTTTAACCCGGTGAAAATTAAATATTGTGTGAACTTCTGTGTGTTTAGCTTAGCATATTACTGTGCTAACATTCCTCAACTTACTTGTAATAAAATTGCAAAAAGGAAAGAGGAAAAATTCGATAATAATGGCCCAGCCTTGCAGGACACCAAGTACTTTATAGAAGTATAGAGGCATCTAGTTTTCATACAAATATTCTTCCAAAAGTTATCTGTATGGGGAACTGTGTAATACCTGTGTAAGGGGAACTCTAAAAAAGGTAATTGTATTAACAGGGACTTGCATCTATTTCCATTTCAGTATTCAATCTAGGGGTTTGGCAGCTATTGATATTCTGAAAATGTGGTTTAGTTTTGAATGCGTAAGGTATAAATATTAAATACTTCCAAGATGTCAGAATCTCAAATAAGAATTAAATCTTAGTGATTCAAGATCAGCCTTGCCAATTTAGCCTTTGCTCTGATTTGCAGTCAGGTTTTGTGTTATGCTTTGGGTTTGTGAAACTTGTGTATGTAGTTGCAATCACATTTTCAGAAGTTCTTGAGTAACTTGGTTTAAATCCCATTGTTTTCAAAAAGACTTTTCCAAATCATTTAGGTATTTCTGGAGATGTTACTAATTGTTGCTTAATTTTTGCTTCAAGTAAGGATAGGTCAAAAATCAAAGGAAGAATTGCTACTGATTTAGACCAATTGGCTGATAGCAACAGAGGACAGTGTACAGTGATATATCTGAATTTTCTGGATGGTAATAGCAAGAGAGGAAACAATTATTTTGAGGAATTAGTTTAATGATGCAATTAAATGCATTATTTATTTTTATTTAAAATTAATTAAATTACAATTATTAAATAATTTATCTATAATTGCAGTTAGCAAGTTATAAATTCATCCACATTCAAGCTTAAATGGTCCTGAGATGTTTCATTCTGTCAGTGCTTTCAGAAAATATATTGTGGGGATAAATGTTGAACTCTGATGTATTTGACACAGAAATTCAGAGAAATTATTCTTGAAAAGTTTATCCCTTTTAAAGTATCAGTCCAAAGGATATTTCTGAGTCAGTGACATGTAGATTTCTTTGCTAAGGAGTTCAGAAATTGCCTACAGTGTAAAACATACTTTTTATCCCCGTGTTCTTTTTCTTTTTTCTCTGGCAGAAATCTTGCAAATTGTTGTTGCATCACGAGAATCAGTAGAATTGACAAATGTAATTTAGGAAATAATTGTAAAGGGTAACTTCAGCTAGCTCTTAACTTCTGTGACCTCCCTCTCTAGTCTCTGGAGAGAATCAGATTCCTCCAGGGCATCGTTAAATGTGAGAGCCACCTGTAGGTACTCAGATTATCCCATCTAGGAAACTGCCTTTCTTCACAGGATGCTAAGTGAGCCTGAGGAGACTCACTGCCCAAGGGTGATGGTTTTTATCAGTATTTTTGTCTTTCTTAACATAGTAAAAGTATTCATGCTTTCCACAGTACTCTGAAAAATTCATATATATATATATATAGTCATATATATAGTCGTATATATATAAATTCATATATATATTTCATATACGTCATATGAAAATTGAAAATTGTACCTGAACATCATTTCAAGTCATAGGCATAAAATCTTTTGGGCAGTACCCTTTGCTTTTGGATTAGCAGATGCATATTTTTTATCAAATTTATTCCAGGTGTAATTCCAGATATATGTGGTTTTATTGCAGGAGTGAACAATGTTGGTTTTTTTCTTGTTACTGTTTCTGCTGTCATATTTAAGAAATATTTGGCTTTTATTATTAACTTAGAAAGGAATACATATGGCCCAACAAATCCACTGTTGAGAATTTAGTATCTATGCCAAAATTTACATTCCACAGAATTGTTATAATGGGACTATTTAATTTCTGCTTAGTAATTATAGTAACCTTCTCTGTAAAGATACCCTTAATTTCCAATTGAACGTAATGTTGCATTCAGTGCCCACTGAGAGAATGACTGAGCTGTGAACCAAAGCCCTTCAGTTCTGGCAGCAGAACTATGTTCCAAACCATACCCCGGCAGCTCTGTTTGCTGCTGCTGCTGTCAGGTGTGCCACACATGCGCTGTGTGTTCCCTCCGGCGTTGGTGGAACACACATGTTTGAGGAAACCAAGGCCCTGAAGTGCCATCTGCTTTTGTTCAAGGGCACATGGGCATCTCGGCCGGGTCGGTGTGGGGGCACAGGGCCCAGCTCGCAGCCCGTGTCAGTGGTGTCCCCTGTGGGGGCACAGGGCCCAGCTCGCAGCCCGTGTCAGTGGTGTCCCGTGTGGGGGCACAGGGCCCAGCTCGCAGCCCGTGTCAATGGTGTCCCGTGTGGGGGCACAGGGCCCAGCTCGCAGCCCGTGTCAATGGTGTACCGTGTGGGGGCACAGGGCCCAGCTCGCAGCCCATGCCCGGCGGTGTCCCGTGGGCACGCTGTGTCCCCTGGCCGCTGTGCCGCACCTCCGGCCGGGACACAGGGCGCTGCCTGCAGAGCCAGGCTTCGGGCCCAGGGCTAACACCAGGCACTGAGAAACCAGCCTTGGAGAGAGCGGGACCTGCTCCCTCTGAACTGGGAGCCTGCACACTTCTCGCTGTCATCGCACGAGTGAGAGATTGGGCTGCTCCCGATCTGAATCAGGGCACCACTTGTAGAGTACATTCATCCTCCATGTGAGAAGGAGGAAGAATCGAGTCCTTTGTAAGGGGCTGAGACAAATTTTTCAGCACAGAAACCAGGCAATCCAGAGATTGCTCAGTGCTTTGTTTATGTGGGCACACTCTGGGGGCATTCTCAGCCGAAGAAGATGCCTGTCATGAAGGCACGTTTGTACTCACAGAGTCCAGTTGTGTTCTCTTGGTTTGCATGTGGAATATTCCTGCTGAAGTCAATGTCCTAGATTAGCAGGAAACAGCTAAATTCAGCTGTTAAAACCAAGTAATAAGAGAATTTGAATGTATATGAACATTTCAAAAACACTCAGTAAATCTAGATATACATGTTATGGTTAAGTAATGCTTTATTTTTGAAGCTATTTTTAAAAAATTTTGAACACAGTGCACATTTCTTACTAGAAAATGCACAACAGTAGTATCAGACAATGGGGAGGAAACGAGGAGGAGGTTTAGAGGGCTTTATCCCTCTAACAGGATTTCTAGGGTCAGGCATTCTCTCTGTATCTAATTTAGGAATTGGTTTTACAAGGATCCTTATTTAGAAAATATTTCTAAATATGGTTATATAAATATAAAAATCTCTGTTGGGAGGTAGTTTACCAGGATTCTGGGGGAGAGGAGAGAGAGATACTTAAGAGTCTGAGACTCTTCACTCATTTTTTTTTGTACATGAAAAGAGGCACAAACAAAATGTAAACATTACTTCTGTGGTTATGGATAAAAAATTGAGCTTTGAAATAGAATAGCTATCCTAGAGAAGTGCACTTACATAGCCTAACAAATAACAGCCTCAATTTAATAATTTCTTGAATGTTGTTGCATTTGTATTTCTTCTGTGTGCTTTCACTGTCTCTCTTGAACAAGGTGTTGCAGTGAACATTGAAATTGTTGGTATTCAAGTTAATTATTTGCTTGGTGAAGACATATTGTCCCTGCTCTGTAAAACAATTCTGTATAGCCAGCAGTTGGACAGGGAGCCATTCATTCCAGAGCTCAGGAGAAAAATATGAGACCGTATTTTTGCTTAGTTACGTTAAAAGTATGCAGCTAATATGTAATTTCCTGGCACTTCCCTGTCATTTTTGATGGTTATACAGGATGAAGTTTTCTCCCTTCTATTGAATTTTTGAGGAATTTAAATACCTTCTCAGTAAATTGGAGAATTCAGTCTCAATTACAGCACTTAAATATTGTCAGTCAATATCAGATTTCTGTAATTACAATATTTTACCTTTATAGATCTGATACGTAACCTATCGGCTGAATTACCAAGACAAGAAAAGGCAGAAACTTTTGTATTTCAGAAGGTGTAAGGGTTTCTCTGTTCATGTTATGGGAGTTCCTGTTTGTAAATGGGTTGTTTTCAGCTGTCATCATCCACATCTAATAAGAGGATTTCTTATGTCATGGTATCTGTGTGCTCTTAAGAAGCTGATCCCCTCTCATCAAACATTTCTACTTCAAAATACCATAATATCTCTCATTGTATTGAAAATGTTAACTTGAGAAAACCACATTCTGATTTCCCCAGTGCATGCATTTTAAGATCTGGATAAGGTGAGACTTTTTAAAAAAATGTGATTCGTATTACAAAATTCTGCGTGGCCTTTAGTGTTTATTGCACGTGCTGTTGGTATCTGTATATATATAAACCTAATCTTTCAGGATCTCAGAAACTGCTTCTCATTCTCATCTACACATCTTTTGATTTTCAGATATCTTCCCAGAATGTATTAAGAATCTAGCATTAGCTTTTAATTTTGTACTATGTGAGTACAGTCTTGCCTTGCTTATTTCTGGCTCAGGAACCTGAGTCACGTTTCCCCTTATCACACTGCCAGGTTTTCATGGAGCTGACACCTCACAGAAGTAACTGCAGGGGTTAATGTCTTGTGTGTCTTCCCAGAGACAGCACACCCAGCACTTGGTGCACTGTCTGCTGCGTGACAGCAGCCCAGATGAGTGGAATTACATCAGTGGAGGGGGATATTGTGGTGACACGGCAGTGGCAGCACCACGGTTACCCTGACTTTCCTCCCAGTTGCTGGTTGCGGGATATCACCAGGGCTTCCCTGTGCTTTTGTCTTTCCCAATTAATTCAGTGGCTTCTGGATGTCTCACCCACCATAAAAAGATTGCAGTAACCTAGAGGCTGCCTGGAGGTGCCCGAGCACAGACAGACATGGTTTGGATGAACAGAACAATCACCGCTGAATCTGGGCTTTCTTTTCTGTAGCAAACTTTCAATCCTGGGAAAAAAGCCTGTGTTAGAGGTGCAGGTTCTTCAGGAACTTGGCATATTGGGTGTGCTCAGTTTTCTTTGTTGTCTTTGTACTTCCTCTAAAATATGTGTGTTGTATCACCTAGGTTTCTATCTAGCCACTACCCATAACCACTATCACTACCCAGTACCTAACAATTACCCCTAACCACTACCCAGCCTAACCCTAACCCAGCACCACGGGTGGTCCAGACCAGAAAGATGCAGGAGCAGCAATGTTGGGGCCCTGCCAGGATGGCCTTGGCGTGCCTTTTCCAGCCCCAGTGTTCCTGCAGCTCTAGGCTCTTTGACTCTCTCAATCCTAATCCTAACCCTAACCCCTACCCTAACCCTAAGAATTACAGAGAGATTTTCTGCTTGACATTTACCTAAGCTATTTATTCACTTCAAAAGCAAAGAAATTAAAAGGAATGGGAGTTCAGATATCTGAAGATGTGTGCCAGATGTTAATACCAAGAAACGCACAGAAAACGATACCTATTTCCAGAAGCACTTTTGCTCTTTGCCATTGATATTCTCCAAAATGGTTTTTCCTCTCCGTTACTTTGTGTCAATGGTCATTCCTGCTTTGCACGTCTCCTGAGGCTTAAACCACCTTGGCTGGGTATGGAATATAGAAGCTCATTTTAGGCAAATAATTTGCCCATTAGGGAATTGTGGATTTATGGCTTGGGTTTCCTGGCTGCATGTCTGTTCAGGATGTTATACAGCGTTCAGTGTGCTGGGGTCTCAGTCTGTCCAACCTCCAGCTCTGAGAACCTCAGCAGCAACGCTCCATCTTCTGCTTAAACACAGCGCCTGGCTCTTGGAAGAGCCGATCATACGAAGCCTTTTCAGTGTACCTGGCAGAGCTTTCAGTCATCTTTCAAATACAAATTGCTTGCAAAAGAAAGCAGTGCCATTTTCTCCCTGCTGGCTTTCTGAAATGTCATGTTGGGAAAAGCACTTACCACGTCTTTCATATTAAGAGAAAGCTTTCAGTAATGACTGGTATTTCTGAGTCTGTTGCAGCCAGTGCAGCTGTTGAAAATGTCATTGTGTATGGCACAAATAGGGGGGCATTTTGAGCAAGACCATGCACTAACTGATTTCAGTATTAGTTGAAAAAGAAAAAAAAAAAAAAAAAAAGGCAATAGTCTGTTTGAAGAATAGGCAACCTTTTGGATGTAAATGCATAAAATAAAACAAAAAAAATAGTTTTATTAGTTCTTGGAGTCATCAGTAAAAATACGTTATTCACAATACTAGCTGGAGATCTATGAATTTTGCAGACTCTCTGATTGAATTTCACATATCTATGAGCAGAATTTTGAACAATCAGGCCAACCGTAATATTCCTGCATTGAAGTGCTGGAATAATTCTTTGGCAGAGTATGTTGAGAGGCTGAAATGTTCCTAATGTTTTTCAAGTAAATTTTTTACTTTTATTACTGCCCAAACACCTCAGAGTTTAGTTTTTTATCATTTTTTTACCAGTTATGATGAAAGTATAAATACTATCTTTTTCTATAATTAGAGGTGACTATGAATAATTCTGACAATGCATTGCCTCACATCCCTGCATGAGCTGCCCATCTTCCTCATCTGGCCAGAATTTGGGGGCTTTCCTCTCTTTCTCACACTGACATTAGCTTTTTTTTCTCCTTTGTTTCTATCTGTTCTTATCTATCTTCAATACTCGTTTTTTTTCTGTTCTGTTTGTTTACTTCTTGTCTTACATCATCAAGATTTTTTCCTTTTTTATCCAGTATTTTTTCTCAGCTTTCTGGGTTTTTTTTCTATTTGTTCACTTATGACTTGGGTCTTACGTAAGTGCAAGACCACCTAACGTTTCTGAGTTCTAATGTTCATGGAATGCTGAGCTGTAAAGTTGCCTTGGGAACTAAGAGGAGACATAAATTTAAAACCAGTGATTCTTTCTGGGGTCAATGGTCATTTGTTCATCTCCCATATGTACTTAGAGACATTAGAAAAGAACTTCCCAAGAAACCTGCAGGGTCTCAGCTGGGAAAATTGAATGAAGAAAGAACAGAAAATGAAGTTTTCTTGTGTGTACCTTTTGCTGTGGCTCATCAAGGTGTGAATTGTTTCATTTCAAAGCAGTTGCTGTTTTAAATATGTGCATACATATGTGCATATGCATCCACCATTATAAACCTTGCAGAGATTGGCTGTGCTTTGTGCTTGAAAAATGGTTTAAGGATGAATATGATTTCTGCTGGTGTTCATTTCACTGACAGATATGGATAGGGCCATGATGTTAACTGTGGACATTGCTGGCTTCTTAACTGAACCTTGGAGTACTTGATAGCTTCAGCTGGTTTGTACTGTCAGCCTGCAAACACACACCATTGGGATGACAGCCACGCTGTGCAGCCTGCTTACATGGTATTAGTGCTTATTCACCTGAGGAATTTCATTCCTTTCCAATGCTTGCCATCACTGACATCCAGACCTGCCTAATTGTACCTCACTGGCTCCTGAGTACCCCCTGCGAGCCTTTGTGAAAGTGCTTGTACTGGAGCACACAAAACAGTGATCAAATGGTCCTTCACTGAACAAACCGTGCTTATTTTCTATGCAGGGAATAAATCACAAGATAGTGGGATTGCAGAGATGGAGGAGCTTCCAGTCCCACACAACATCAAAATAAGTAACATCACGTGTGATTCCTTCAAGATTTCTTGGGACATGGATTCTAAATCCAAGGATCGCATTACTCATTACTTCATCGATCTCAACAAGAAAGAAAACAAGAATTCCAACAAATTCAAACACAAGGTAATTTTCATTAAAAAATCAAGGCACAAATACTTTATTTTAAACAGATGAATCTCTGTGTTTTATTAACCTTTCAAAGCCAAGCCATGGGAAACAGGAACTGGACATTCAGAAAAGGTGGGTTTTGATTAATCTGATGGAATTTTGCTTTACTCAGAGTACCTTCTCTGTCTCCAGCCTATGTGCATGTGCACACAAGTACATTTGCTTTGCAGAGAACTGCACATTACCTTTTCTGTTTCATTTGAAAGCACCTTTGGAACCTGTACAATGTAGTGCAAGGCAGCCATTTTTATTCCTGACTAGCTCTTCATCATTATTTGTAAAATGTGTGTATTCTTTGCCTGTCCTTGTTCAGTGACAGACTCCTGAGAGCAACACATGTCATTTCAACAGAGGAGCCACAAATTCTAATGCACTTCAGGAAGGCTTCCAGCAATTTTAGTTTGCAGCATTCAGCACTGTGACCTGAATATTCATCTGGCCTCTTTCCTCAAGCCTCTGGTGCAGGAACATATTGAAGGCATTGCAGAATCTGTACTTACCAAATCCAGCAAAATTTGCTTTGACCTCAGAACAGCTGAAATACTGAGATGTCTAGAGAAACACGGAATGAGATAGAACATTCTGCAAATTTAAAAATAATGTTGGCATTATCTAAAAGATAAGATTTGCCAAGGTGCACAAATAACTGTCCAAACAAATATAAGGGCTGTAATTCTATCAGCACCTAAATAACTGTTGGTTTCTAAGCCAGTGGGATAAACAGAAAATATTCCCACCAATTTCTCTGAGGCTTTTTACTGTGAGAGTATTTTTCGTGAGATTTCTGTTAATAGCAGGTGTATAATTTTCTTACTTGACTTCTTTGGTTTTTTTTTGGTTGGAAGTAACATATGCATTAAGAGTAATGAAAAATCACTTACTATGGCTTGAAATGGAGAATTTTGCATGTTTGGCCAGGGTGTTGCAGTTGCTAGGAACCAGTATGTGAAGCACTACTAAACCTAATGTTATGATAGGCATGTATTATGCCCCATTTTTAATTATAATAGCAAATAAAGTAGGGTACATTTGCTTTTTCCTTACTCTTACTAATTTTGGACTGACAGCCTTTGAATTGAAATTCCCATTTTACACGGCAGGAATAAATATACCTTCTAATGTCAATGCTTACTGCGATGGATTATTTTTAATTTCATTCATTTTATTATTCTACATGTTTTTTCATTCATGTGCAAACTGGTGTAAAATTGGAACATTTATTTTTGTGAAAACTAGAGCCATCCTAGTGGAGCAACACCATGTACACTTCAAAATCTTTATCACAGTGATGAGACTAGACTTAAAATGGAGGCGGGGGGGAAACAGTATTGGTAGTATAATAAAGATAAGCTTTTAGATTTATTTTGTGTTTCTCAGCAATTCCCTAGCTTTTTACTGTGCAGCGATGTTTAGTCAAAGGACAGAGGTAATTGGTTTTGTAAGAACGGGAGACTAAAATTTATCAATTAAAATTATTAATAAGTTGGATGTCTTTTCAGAATTAACTAAAAATTGCTTGCTACTAATTTTGTTAGTGCATTGGTTAAGATTTTTTTGTGTAATTTTTTGGCAGTTTTATTCCCAAGCCTGAATGACAGAGATCCAGAGAGCAGAGAGAGTGGACAATAGTAAAGCACAGACTGAATACTCCAGCTCAGTGCCAGAGCACCTGAGTGTTCGCTTTCATGCATCTTTAGTACTGAGCAATTTTTAACATGCCTTCTAGAACGAACTTTTGTTGATAATTGAAATGCTCAAATTCCAAACGTGTAACCCAGGTGTGGTTAGAGACAAGCGTCCTTCCTCCCTCTGAGGTTGGCCATAGGAGTTTCCCAGGTGAGGCTCAGCAGCAGGAGCTGATATCCCAGCAGCTGCAGCACTCAGGGCTGAATCCTCACAGCAGGGAACTGACTTCAGTCCCCACCCATCCACTGACTTCCTAACAAAGCTTTTGCATAAAGGTGAGGGACAGCACTGCCCTTTCTCCTGGAAGAGCTTTTGAGAGAGAAAAGAGTAGAGCCCTACTGCCTAGATATAAAAGAGCACTGGGATTTACTCCTCGGAGTCATCCAGCACCCTGAAGATGCCTGTGCAAGGAGAATTCATCCTTACTTAGCTTACAGGTAGGGTAAAGCACTACACGTGCCCATCTCTCTCACAGGTGAGAACCCAAAGGACTGGCTCATTTTCTAACTTATACAGAATTAACATTAAATATCAGTTTGCTCAGATGGCTGTGAGTAAGTGACGTGGGATATAGACTTAACCTGATAGATACATCCATGCTGTTCCTCGGGAAAGTGAGCTGTTTGTTTTCTTATGTACCTGGGAGAGCATCCGTGAATGATTGATCCTTTCAATACTGTTTCTGTTGGTAAATATATAAAGTATATTCAGCATACTTAGAGTGCATAAAGTCTTATTATTTATGACTATTGTCATCATCTCTGTGAAGGAGGAGGTTTGTATTGGTAGTGGAGTGCAAAGTCTAGAGTTGTAATAAGATTTTGTCTTCAATTCATTTTGCATATCTCCTATTTTTTTTTTATATGGAAATATGATTACTTCCATGTAATTAGAAAAATGCTGAAATATATAGCAAAACTGGGACTAGAAACTGGGTGTGCTGAGTTCACACAATGTGTTCTATAAGCAGACCCGGCAAAGAGAAGGGTAACATGAAATGGGAGAAAGTTGAAGACTGAAAGGTGCCTCTTTTCCCAAAAAGTAGAGTAGGGTGACTCATACACCTTGCTGCTTAGTTATTCAGAGCTCGCAGGCTGTTCTTAGAAATTATTGCCATCTAGGTACCTTCAGAGCTGTCTGGTGGGTGCTGGTAGTGGAGCAGCCATCTGCCACTCCAGAATCCTGGCTCTCCTTGAGCTGGCATAGTACCCACTTTGCACTTCTTTGGTGGATCAGCCAGGAATGAGAGCTGAGCGGAAGAGAGATGAAAGGGAGAACTGGAGAATTCCCAGAGGAATCTCAATGTGAACATTTTAACATTTTCTCTGTATAGTGGCCTTAAAAAAAATGGTGTTTGCTTAGAAAAAACCAGCAGATTAGAGCTATGAGAAGCAGCACATCTGCTCCTCCTCTCCAGCTGTGCAAGGCATAAACCCCTCAGTTTAATGTGGTGGTCTGCTCCTTTCTTTCTACCCTTTTCTTTTTGGTAGTCTCCTCCTTTTTTTGGTACAGTTAAAAGAGGTTCCTGATGCACAGCTGGAAGGTAAGGATTTGACACCTGGGGGCAACAAGGCTTTTAATGTTACATGAAAACTGACAAAATTAATGGGGGAAAAGCCACCACTGGGGTGTGAGCACAGAGATCTGATCCAGGTGGCAGCTGGTTTTACCATAACAAAAGAAGAGGTGACAGGAAGACCGATGATGTTAACTGTGGCACCTGCTTGACTGCATTAGCAGTAGCAGACTCAGTCCAGTGGGATGTCTTTGGGGGTGGTAGATTTAATGTCATTTGGTGTTTCTTTTTTTTTTCTTTGTAGTTTTTCTCTACATATTATTCATCGTAGCGTGCACAACTGTCTCCTTTACAGATAAAGTTTTCTCCCAACTATTATTTGATTTAAATGAGAATTGGCAAAAGAGAAAGCATGACAACAAAATTTTACTCTTGATTATCAATTACATCAGTTCTTGTAATATCCCAAGCTGCTAATTTTACAGTTTCTTAATACAGAAACTGAAGAACATTTTTTTGTTGATAGGAAAACAAAAGGAGAAAGATCTTTTTCCATAATAGAAGACAAGGAAAAAAAAAATCCTTTTCAGACCTTGCTTAGAGATCATGACCAGAAAATCTCTCTGCTATTCCTTTGTTCCTTAAAGGACTACTATCCTAGTATTTACAGGTAGATGATTGTGGACTAGTATTTATAGGCGGACAGTTATGGATGTCATTTAAAGTGCCCATTTTTCACATGGCAGCCATCTTACTGTTGTTATTACTGGTGACTATTCAAAAATAAATATCTGTCATTCTATCACAGCTCCTCAGGTACACTACAGAGAATCATTCAACTCCATTGTGAGTCCTTTCACCCACAGTTCCAGCACAGACTGTCCAGTTCTTCAGTTTTTTCTGTCCCTTAGTGGTCTGTACCAAAGTCTTTGGTACTGTAGAAATCAAGTATTTCAACTCCAACAAGCAGCTGTTTTTCTTTGTTGCACCCTGGGTCTGTGATATACTGGAAGAGGAAAGCGGAGGATCTGAAAGAGCAATGGGGGGGAAAGCAAGAGGTTCAGTGATAGGCACAAGCTGTTTGGCTTCTTCTGGCTATTCCTGTACAGAAGGGTATTTTGATAGATGTAAACCAGCCATAGTTACTCTGCAACGTGTTTAATTTTCTCTGTTGAAATTTAGTTTGGAAGCTAGCAGCAGCAGTGTAGATGAACTGATTGACGGCAGGAGGAATTTTGTTTGATTACGTTGGCTGAAAGAAAACAATGAGAGCACAAGAAGCTCTTAAATTAAGATACCTTTGTTCTCAATAGCGTGCGTTTCTTTGGATGCTTAAGCACAAAAGGGCCTAGTCTGAATTAAATATTTGGGCTATAAGTAATAATATTACTCTGCAGTCACTTAGAACAAATCATTAATTCGTACATGCAGGTTATCCCCATGTCTCTTGGAACAGGCCTTACACCACTGTCCTCTGCCACTGCTCACTTTGCTGCACCAACAAACTGTGGGAAGTAACTCAGGTTTGCAGAGAAAAGCCAGGGGCTGGGGACTACATCACAAAACGGTGGAGGAAAGGGTGGCAGGTTGGTTTGGTTGCACTGCTGACTCGTGTGTCATTCTGTCCTTTTGTCTGTGTCAGGATGTACCCACCAAGCTGGTGGCCAAAGCCGTTCCTCTGCCCATGACGGTGCGCGGGCACTGGTTCCTGAGCCCCAGGACAGAGTACACGGTAGCAGTGCAGACGGCCTCAAAGCAGGTCGACGGCGATTACGTCGTTTCGGAGTGGAGTGAAATCATCGAGTTTTGCACCGCAGGTAACATTGCTGAGGGATCTCCACGGGCTGGAGTCAATGAATGCTGCCTCTGCTGCCACACTGGGCTGGTCACCTGCCAGTGCCGACTGTGCTGGTAGCCTTTTATAGTCACCCCTGGAGACTGGAATTGCAACTTTAGGCTCTGTGTGTGCTGAGGTTTGCACGTCAAGCAGAGGCAGCTGGACTGCCCTTTTCTTGTGCAATAGCTTGGCTGTCCCAGAGTGCTGTGCCTGGCACCGCTGCATGTCCCAGGCTAGGAAAGGGCCACTTGTGTGCCTGTTGCTGGCTACCAGCACCTGAGGGGAAAAGGTAAAATAGCAGCTCCCTGACAGCTTAAGACATTCTGTTGCTCTGTCTTCTCTGCATGGTGCAAAGCCTCAGCACCATCAACACCCCGTCTCGAGGGTCACTTTGGCCTGTCTTTGATTTAAAAGGCTTCCTTTGGATGTTCATGACCTGCTGCCGCTGTGCATGCCTGTGTGAAAGCTGAAGACTGAGGCAAGCTCAGTATGAATCCTGTGGTGGTTGGGAAGCCATTTAAGCTGGGTCCTGAGCAAGCTTTGTTCGTTCTGTCACTGGTTGTTGGCTCACAACCAGGTGTATTGTAGCAGTTTGTCAACTAATACAACCCAGAGAGGGCAATCCTGGGCTCCACTGCAGTCCCAAATACAGGGAAACCAGCTCTAATATAGGAAATCCTGAGCTGAAAGTTGCTGTAGGCTTGCAGACTCTTCATGGGGGAAGGAGTGGGGAGAATCACAAATGCCTGCTCCTGCCGTTTGATTTGCTTGTTGCCACTGTTGAAAACTGGGGGCATCATGTGATGTATATTACCAAGACTCTGTTCCCAATTTTTAGTCTGCATGTTTCTGTGGCTTTTGGAGAGTGTTGTGTTTTTTCCTGCCCCCTGTACTAGCAGTTTGTCTTTCCTTTCCAGATTATTCAAAAGTTCACCTAACACAGCTATTGGAAAAAGCTGAAGTGATTGCAGGCCGTATGCTCAAACTGTCTGTTTTTTATCGGAATCAGCACAAAGAATACTTTGATTATATCAGGTAAGAAACTAAACAGAGTCCTTTGGCAAATTAGAGGAGTAATGAAAATAGGTAAATGGAGACAGCTGTGCTAGAGCAGAATGTTTGCATGCTTTATAGCCTATTCAGAAGGCAAAGAATAAAATACAACTAATTTCTTTCACCTTCTCAAACTCAGCACTTCCATTAGGCAATAAAAGTCTGTTTTGAAGCAGAAACTGAGGTACTCATAGGGCCTCCAGCCTGATTAAAGT
The DNA here is from genome assembly GCA_013397055.1 of Pachycephala philippinensis. Classification (NCBI taxonomy): domain Eukaryota; kingdom Metazoa; phylum Chordata; class Aves; order Passeriformes; genus Pachycephala; species Pachycephala philippinensis. Next base: position 575,467 of record VWZT01009623.1, read on the forward strand.
GTCTGTAATCATAATGGATTTATACCCAATATAGTAGCCAAATATTTCTATTGTACTGAGAAATTAAGAGTGAGGTGACTGAGAGTAGGAGTGTACAGTGGGGTGCATAGGCATTTACCTGCGTGTAAGATTTCCATCTCAAATATTTGTTCTCCATGTATAACCATCCCATTTCCATGCCCAAATGCAATTATATAGACTCTGCAATCTGAATGTTAATTTATAGATCATGTGGGGAGGAAGAGGGCATGATGTTTAGACAGTGCTACAACACCATGCTTCAGTTGGAATGAAAATACAGGATAGCTGGAGATAGGTTCCCTGTTCCTGTTGGAGACCCAGTGTGCCCTCCACACACGGCCAGAAGCGTCAGTGCAAGGGAAAAGCAGACTTTTTGATAGGAGTCAAAGCTCATGTGCTGAATGAGCAGGAGCAGCCACACAGGGGAACCTTCCCCTGTTGGAAGAACATGGATGAGAGGTAAGCAGTGTGTTGGAAGGCTGCAGTACTGACTGTGCTTCTTTAATATTCATCAGGAGATGGGGCTCCTGCTGGGCCACATAATTTCAGTTTTATGTGAGTGTCACACTAGTACCTGCCTAGAATGGAAAGGTTTTAAAACAACTTCAGGCAATCCAACTTCAAAGAACAGACTCCACCACCCTTGGAAACATTCCCACTTTGTACTCATGGGTACCTGAATTATTCCGAGAGTGTATTGTAAATTGCAGAGCATGGGCTTGCTCATACCCTTCTGTGTTTTGGAAGGATTATTTTATTGCACATAGTGACAAAGCTGCAAAACTCAGTGGAGGTAGAAAATGAATTGCAGTTGTTGAGGCTCTTTGAGGACCTCAAAAACCACTGCTGCCATCCTGGGCTGGATACCACAGAAGGGAAATGCCTGGGCTGTTCTGATTCTCATGTTGCTTTGTTTTCAGCTATATAATCATAGTGCATCTGCCTTTGTGTTCATTAGTGTTGAAAATTGCCACTGAAGTGCATTTATAGCTGTGGGTTTGGCCTTGTTCTGCCAAATGTGACTCTGATTGTGCTGCATCTTTCCCCTTCTTCCTGTTAAGTTCTTTCTTGGTTCGACACCAACAGAGATGAGTTTGTTTCAGTGAGCTGTCAGTGAGCTGGAGACAAAAAGCTGTGTTTCACCAGGTCAGTGGGAAGCTACAGTACCAGTAACTGGCTGCTGGTCACCTCTTTTGATCAGAAATAGGCTAATAGAGTCACAAGGGCTAATCCTTCCACAAAACACCCTTCTGCATGTTACGTTAAAAACCCCAACCACGTGCTTCCTATTAGGGAAAATTCCTTGTCATCCCATGCCTGCCAATGGCCTCTGTGGTATCATCAGTAGTACCCAGCCTGGAAAAGCTCTGGCATACAGGCAGCTGTTCCCGGTGCTAAAGCAGCAGCCCCTAAATGGAAGGTTTGAGGTGTGAGCTCAGAAGGGGTGTTTGTGTCACCACAGCTTAGCTGGGCTGGGAGTGCCGCAAAGCAGCTCAGATCCCCCAAAAGGGCGACCTATAATTAGCCTAATTGGCCACTGGATGTCAGTATCTTGCCACAAAATGGAACTGACTTTCTCAGAATGAAGCCTGACTTTTCAGGTTGCAGAGGTTTCGGGTGGTTATTTGAGCTCATTCAACTTCTTTTTCTTTTTTTTTTTCTCTTTTTTTCTCTTTTTTCTCCCTAGTAATCTCTTCAGTCATAAAATACTAATTATACCCCCCACTCCAATCAATGTCATATGAAACAGGGCTTGAGGCATGAAGTAGTAGCATTTGAATGACCCAGAAAACTTTTGAAATGTATCTTAGAGTACAATAAAGATGTGCTGCTGAGGAGATTACAAATAATGAAAAAAATAATCACAGTTGGAGATATTACTGAGTTGATTTAGATCTGTTTTGTATGTATACACAGAGTTTGTTTGCTTTGACTGCTACCTCCCACTTTAACCAAGTAAAACCTTCTTCTGCACAGCACCATTTTATGTGGACCTGGTGCAAGTTAAAAGCAGACAGAGAACAGTCTTTCTTGGCTAGTTTCCCCTCTCCTAAAGGAAAGAAGGAAAAAAGAAAAAAAACAAGTAAAAGCAAAGCACGAGGGGGATATAAGAATCTCCAGCCCCACAGCCTCATGCATTTTTAGTGTCATGTCAGTGAGTATAAAGGCATTGTTTAAGGGTGCGTGCCTGGCAAATATGGACTTGCAGGACTTAAAAAAAGGGGATGGTTGCCTTTCAAGTATCCTGTGGCTGCAGGTGCAGAGAGCCAAAGCTGCCCACTGGGGCACTTCCAGAGATGTGTGGGGCACAAATCCTGGGGAATGCCCTGCTATACATAAAATCTCAGGTGCCAAGGAGGATTAGATGGGGTGTTTTGGAGTGTTCTCCTAAATTTAGCAGCCTAATGCTGCTGAGTGCAATTTGGGATTTGGGGTTTTAAAAATACACTTGTGCTGGAATGAAATTGAGCTGGGTTTGCAAAAAA